>JAJREH010000109.1:0-28722 GCA_023065455.1 Cladonia rangiferina
GCTCAGGGATCTGACAATAGCCTCCGCCAACTATCATATCGCGAATCGGTAAGTCGCAAATGTTAATTGATTATTAGATTGATTATTAGATTGACTATCTGCTTATACTACATCCGGCTAACACTTTGGTAATTAGATGTCAAGAGATAAACTCACAAAACAGAAGCTCCATGGTCATTACCTTACCCGTAGTGACTGGGATACTCAGATACTCCGCATGATTATTTCCCTACGACTACCATTCCGATGTGTTCAGAATGTCGAGCTTCAGAGAGCTTTTAAATGTCTTGATGCATCCGCCGATCTACCGAGCGCAAATACCATCAAGCACAGGATTATAAACCGGCATAAAGAAATCCGTCCAATGCTCCTAGCTAAATTCCCAAGAGACGGAACCAAAATCTCTTTATCGTGTGATGGCTGGTCATCAAAAAATAGGCAAAGCTATCTAGCTATCAACGCATACTTCATCGGAAAAGACTGGGAGTACTATGAAGTTCTTCTTGCATTCCGACATATCCAAGGCCATCATACTGGGACAAGGATCGCGGATATCCTTGAAGAAGAGATTGATTTCCATGAAATTGAAGATGTTCTTGGCGCTATTACTACAGATAATGCGTCAAATAACAGAACTATGACAGAGGCTATAACGAAAGCTATTCGGCAAAAGCGCGGGTTGGGCAATAATGATGATGACCTTCAGTCTATTGAACATCTTCCTTGTCTTGCGCATGTAATTCAGCTTGCCATTAGCGAATTACTTGGTAAGATTCGGATTACTCCAACAAATGAAGAGCTTCAAGCAACGTGGGATGAGTATTCAGACGAGCGGGATCTGAGAACTGTTACGGCCGGGGTACCATTAACCCTTGCAAAGGTAATCAATCTAATAATCAATCTAATAACCACTTTAGGCTAAGCCATTTGTTCTAATAGGTCCGCAAAACAGCAGTGTATATCAATGCAAGTTCTCTGCGCAAGGAACAATTTACGACTATACAAGGGCGAAGGGTAGCGACAGAAAAGACCAGATCTACTGCCCCGATCTATAGCTCCTTCGCAAAAAACCGCCCCGACATGCCAAAGGTCTTGAAGCTTTTCCAAGATGTTAAAAGCCGGTGGGATTCCACATCATATATGCTTGTCCGTGCCCACCAATTGAAACCAGACCTTGAGGCGTTTTTTGATGAGCATGGGGCAAAGTTCTTAAGACTAGATAAGGAAGAGTGGTCTCAGGTGGAATACCTGATTGACATTGTGAAACCCTTCTGTAGATATACACAGGTTATTGGTGCTACTCGACGGCCAACACTCCACCAAGCATTTGAAATCTACGACAAGCTCTTTGAACACCTGGAGAGGGCAAGCAATCGCCTTTCGCGAAAGAGGGTACCCTGGAAGATACAGATGAAGGAGGCGCTTGACGCGGCCCATGGAAAACTGGCAAAATACTATACAGAGACTCAATCATCTCTTGGGTATTTTTATGGTAAAGCTACACTACTTCATCCTAAGACGAAAGATGCCATTTTCCAAAAACCCTCATGGGTAGCAGAACCCGGTGCACAACCATGGGCTGAGATATATTGGGAGGCATTACGAGAAGACTTCGACAAATGTGCGGCGAATGAATATGAGGTATCTTCTTCGCAACTTACAGACATGCCAAAAGCGACGTTCAGTACCCCAGACGACTTGGATGCTATTCTTTATGAAGCCCCAGAACAAATCGAGGATGAGTTTGACTATTACCAGAAAACCAGTAAATACCATCCTATTCTAATAATCAATCTAATAATCACCTGCTAACTCTCTCTAGCGCATCAGGTTTCCGGGACTGTACTAGAGATATGGAGAGATCTTGCATTAAAACTTCCACGAATGGGATTCCTTGCTCGTTGTATCCTTGCTTCGCCTGCAGCAGGAGTTGGCTGTGAGCGGGTTTTCAACATCGCCGGCGATATATACCAGGCGAATCAGTGTTTTGACCCAAATACCTTTTCAGCAATTATGGTCCTTAATCGATATGACTATGCAGAAAATCTTGATGAATATCGTCATGCGGATCTATTTGAAGATGAAACCCTTAGTAAGGAGGAACTCGAACACGAGTTACATCGGCGCAAGACGGCCCTAGATGATGCGATAAAGCACCAGTATATTAGTGACAAAGATGAGGATGACGATAATAATCAGACTAAAGTAAGTAGTTCTCCCCCAACAATTATAGACTTGTAGTATATTAACAATTATTAAGGTACCACAGCCGAAGAACACCAAAAGAGGATCAACTGTAGGACCGCCTCAGTTTAAAAGAATTCATTCAGCGCGAGCATCTACATCTGCAGGTAATGAGCAAGAAGAGGCGAACAAAAGGACTAGGACCATCACATCTATTGAGAAGGAATAGTACATAAGGACCTTGGTTGAATAGGTAGATAGATGTAAAACAATCTAATAGTCAATCTAATAATCACTCCCATAGCTATGCGACAGCGACATGGCCGTAGCTATGCGACAGCGATAGGGGCATAGCTATGCTGAATAGGGCATAGCTATGCTAAATAATAGGGGCCATCGGGTTGGTCGGGTTGAACCCGAAAACCTGCTGTCGGGTCGGGTTCAGGTCGGGTTTTTGGTCAGGCCCCTAAACCCGACCCGAAACCTGACCTGAACCCGACCCGACCTGGAACCCGTCGGGTTAAACCCGACCCGTTGCGCGGCGTATATATCGTTAAAAGTAAAATCTAGAGAAATTAAGAATAAATTAGTTGTTAACGAGCTTAATATAAAGAGGCTATATTAGCTTAGAGATAAGTACCGCGATAATATAAGAATACTTTAGAAATAAAATAAAGTCTTAGCCTTGAAGTTAAAGAAGATAATACGTAACTAAGTATAAGATCTATAGAACTCTAATGAGAATATAATATAATCTTATTATATATTAAGTATATCTTTTATCTCTACCTTTATTATTTCGGCGGATATTATTATATCTAGACGTAATAAAAATTACTTAGATACGCTAGTATTTAATAGAAACCGAGCGAAATAGGAGTAGTAAAAGTATAATATTCTATTTAAATTTAAGTAGAGCGTTTATTAGTTCGGTTTAGAGAAATTTAAGATTAATTATATTTAGGATAAATATATTCTTTACGCGTTTATAATTATTTAGTTATAAATTAATCTAGGTTCTAATAGTCTTTATAAGTATTATAAGTAAGTTCTTATTAATTTAGAAGAGAACTTTAATACTTATAATAAGGTTAATTAAGTTAAGACGAATATATAGATATTTATATTCTTTATAAGAGCTAAGAATAAGAATAAGATATTTAATATCTTTTACTCTCGCTTTACTTCTATTATTATACCGTTAAGATATATTAAGGATTATAAGATTTAGGATTTAAAGAAATATATTACGTTAGAACTTAAAGAGAAGATAACTACTAGATTAAAACTAATATTATATAGAGACTTTATAGCCTAGCTTTATATATATAATTTAGAAATAAAGTAGAACTTAGCGCTTAATATACAGACTAAAGCCGCGTAATCTATTTATAATAATAAAGAGAGAGGAGGTCGCGACGATAATACTTATAAACGAGAAAGAAATAAAGAACGCGGAGGTTCTAATAATTTCTAGAAAATAAATCGATAAATATAGCTACTTTATATTCTAGTATAGATATAAAGAAAGAACTTATATATAAAGTATCTAAAGTCTAACTACTATACTAGAGATAGCGATGTACTTTATAAGAATAATAAATTATTTATTTAAACTAAGACGGAGTCTAGGTTAGTAACCTTTAGAATTAAATATAAATTAGAAGATAGAAGCGAAGGTTTTTCTCTAAATATTAATTTAGAAAACTAATTATTCTCGGCCAAGTCGCGACTAGAGATTTATTAGTTAGTATACGTAATAGATTAACTAAACTAAAGAAAAACTAAAGTTAATCCCTAGCTATAATTATATTATTATTATATTAGAATAAGCTTTAATAAGATAGATAGTTTAACTTCGTAGGCTATATATATACTACTAAAGAACTAGTAAAAACAACTTATTTTATAAATACAGAAGCCTTTACTATAAAGTTCGTTAATCTTAAATTTATTAGAAGATATAAGATACCGCTAGTTAAGTTAATAAAGCCGCTGATATTAAGACTTATAAATTATAAATATACTCCGAATATTATTTATATAGTATAGGTTAAGTTCGCCTTAAATAAATATATTAATAAGATATAGTATTTAATAATAATATTAGAAAAGTTTAATATTATTCTTAGAATACTCTAACTTAAACTTTATAACTTAAATATCTTACTAGACTTTAAGAAGATAATATTTAACTTAGATTATTATATATTAAATTACCTTAAAGAAAATAAGCTGATAATAATATATAAATACTATACTAAGAGAGATAAGTAAAAAATATAGAGATTATTAAGCGATATTATAGAAATATTAGTCTATGCGTTTACTAGACTAGTAGAGAGGACAAGTAACTAAATAATAATAATATAACTAGAGAACTTTAAACGTTTATTTAAAGAAGAGAAAGAAAAGCTCTACGAGTTTATATTAAATATTACGGCTATTAGTCCGGACGACTATGAGAAATTCTTTAATAAGATAAAAAAGAAGTTAATCTTAAAGGAATAACTAAAGTAGAGAGTCTTAAAGTAATATTATAAGTAATTAAAGATTTAAAGTTCTACCGAGACTAATAAGCTACTATCGAAATAATTAATAGATTACGTAATTAATCTTATTCCTAGAAACTTATTATCTATGAAAAGAATATATAGAATATCCTATAATTAGGCGATAGTAATAAAGAAATATATTAACGATATATTAAATAAAAGATATATTAAACCTAGTATATCACTATATATAACCCTAGTACTAATAGTTAAAAAACTAGATAGAGGAATATAAATTTATATTAATTACTAAGTTCTTAATATTCTTACTATAAAGAATAGAAATATATCTTCGTTAATTAAGAATATATTAGCTAAACTCTATATCGTTAAGATATATAATAAGTTTAATATTATCGCTATCTTTAATAAAATTAAGATTAAGAAGAAGTATAAAGAGAAAATAACGTTTCTTATAAAATATAAACTGTTTAAGTATATAGTAATATTATTTAAACTCTACAACGCTCTAGTTATATTTTAAGTATTTATAAATAAGATACTTCGTAAATATCTAGATATTTTCTATACGGTTTATCTAGATAATATCTTAATTTATAATAACTTAATAACGGAATATATAGGCCACGTATAAAAAATCCTTAATAAATTATTATAAATAGGCCTATTCTTAAATATTAATAAGTATAACTTCTATATAAGAGAGATTAAATACCTTAATTTAATTATAACTATAAAGAGGTTAAAGATAAATCCGAAAAAAGTTAAGATTATTATAGAATAGAAAACGTCTCGCTGTATTAAGAATATCTAGTTATTTCTAGAATTCGTTAATTTCTATAGAAGATTTATTAAGGGCTACTTAAAGATTATAGCTTTATTAATAAATTTAATTAAGATAATAACCCCGAAGGTTAATAGAGTTAAGCTAGGTATAATATTCCTATTAATATTAAATAAGCCTAAGATAGTAGTATTTAAAACGTTAAAGAAAGTATTTACTAAAGCTTTAATCCTAATCTATTTTAATCCGAACCGCGAGATATAAATAGAAATTAATACTTCGAACTATATTACTACTAGGATGTTATTATAAAGAGATGAATATAAAGTTCTTAAATTAATTATATTTATATCTTATAGAATAATATCTTTAGAATATAACTATAAGATTTATAATAAAGAACTTCTAGTTATTATTCAGATCTTTAAGGAATAGTACTTAAAGCTTATAGAAACTCTAGTAAATAATCTAGTAAAGATTTTAACTAATTATAAGAATCTAGAATACTTTATAATTACTAAGTAGCTTAATAAATACTAGACTAGGTAAGCGAAGTTCCTATTAAAATTTAACTTTAAGATTAAGTATAGATTAAGGAAGTAAGGTATTAAGCTTAATAATTTAATAAGACGTCTAGATAACTTATTAGAACGCGGTAATAATCCTCAACGTAAGTTTTAGAATCAAACGATATTAAAGAAGAAATACTTTATTAGAAAGATAAGAAGAGCGGCTAGTATCGCTAATATATTACTAGATAAGTTTAAGCTAGAAATATAAACTATATACTCTATAACCTATAACCTTAGTAAATAAGAACTAGAAGATAATAAGAAGTTAATAGAGAAATTATTATCAAACCTCTTAGAGAAAGCTTTAGTTAAGGAAATAATAAAGAAATTAACTAGAGTTAATCTTATTAAAGAATTAAATACGAATAAACCTATTAAAGAGTTAATAGAGAAATTAATAAACCCTCTATCTATAGAAGAGATAATAAAGCGGATAATATATATATATTTAAATAATAATATAACGTAGAGAATTATAGCCTGTAAAGTAGTTAGATATAAGAAAATACTAGTAAACCTAATAAAATAAAGGATTAGAATTAAGATAAAAGATTATAAGATAAAAAACAAGATATTATATATTAATAGGAAGCTATATATACCTAACGTTAATAATATAAAGACGAAAGTTCTTTAGATAATATACGAAACTTCTTTAACAGGCTATATAGGACGAATAAGTATATATATAAAAACTAGCTTTTATTACTACTAGCTATATATAATAAACTTAGTATTAAGATATATTAAGAATTATTATATCTATAAACGAGCTAAGAGTTATAGAAGTGAAAAATATAAACTTCTTAAGTTATTACTAATCTCTAAAAAGTACTAGATAGATATATTAATAAACTTTATTACGTCGCTACTAGTTTACAAGATATTTAGAAGAAGCTTTCAATATATTATAGTTGTAGTTAATAGATTATCTAAAAAAAGGAGGTTTATAACGTTAAACTCGCTTAAGATTAAAGTAGTTATCTAGATATTTATTAAGTAAATATAAAGAAAAGAAGAATACTTGTTAATAATAGTATTGGATAGAGATACCTAATTTATTATATATTTTTAGTTATAGTTATATAAACGGCTAGGAATAAAGTTAAAGCTCTCGACGTTATTTCATTCTAAAATAAACGGTTAGATAGAAAATATTAATACAGCGCTGAAGTAATATTTACAGGTATTTATTAACTATAACTAGACTGACTAGATGAGTTTTTTACTTATAATCGAATTTAAAGTAAATATAGATTAAAATACTACTAGACTATCACTATTTCTTACGATAAAGAGATATATTCTTAGGTTAAGCGTCGAGCTATCTACTCTATAGAACAGCAACGCTACGCAGAGAATAAAGTAGGAGATTAAAGTAGTTAATAAGTTCATTATAAAGATCGAGAAGCTTAGAGAATATCTAAGAGAATAACTCCTATAAATATAGACCCTATAAGCGGAGTAAATAAATAGAAGAAAACACCTAGCGCTAGAGTTTAGAGTTAGTAATAAGATAATATTAGATATAAGAAATATTAAAACTACTTACTTAAATAAGTCGCTAGATCATAAGAACCTTGAACCGTTTAAGATAGTAAGAGTTATAAATAACTCTACGTATAAGTTAAAACTTTCTCTAGCTATAAAAGGTATCTTTCTAGTCTTCTATCTATAATTATTATATTTAGACGATAATAAGCCGTTACTAGGATAAAGAAGAGAACCCTTACTATTAATTATAATTAATAAGGAAGGGGAGGAATAGTAAAGCGTATAGAAAATATTAAATTTAAAAATTAATAAGAAACGAAATAATTTATTAATAAGAAGAAAAAGTTACCTAATATATAAGATTAGATATACTAAATATAATTATAAGAAACTAGGATAGAAATTATATTAAAATATAGTTAAGTATCCCTCGTTAATAGCCGACTTCTATTATAAATATCTTAATAAACTAGGACTCTATAAATTGTTTATAACGTTAAAAAGTTAAGAACTACTATTAATAATACTATTATAAAGTTCTTATATATAGAATCGATAGATTCGGATCTTATAATAAAAGACTTTAAATCTAGATAATACTCTTTAATTAATAAATTATTACTAGTTAATAGAGGAAGGTATTTAAGTATAAGTAAATATATTTAAGATCGCTATAGAGATTCTGTTTATATATAGTTAATATTAATAAAATACCTAAATATTATATAGTTAATTTATTAATATTTAAAAATATTTTAGAAGCTAGATAGATAGTTATAGAAGCTCTTATATAAAAGAAAGAGATAATATTACGGTATAAACTTTATTAAACGCTAAGTACTATTTAAGCTATAGAGCTATACTATATACTAGCTAGTATTACTTTATTATAAAATTTACTATAGTTAGATTCTATTAATACTAGGATTTTATTACTATTCAATATATCTACTTAATTCTTAATATCTTAACATGAATTTTATATAACTTTTTAAGATTTTTAAATTAAAGTAATATTTTACTTTTAGATTATCTTCTAGTTTTTAATTTACTAAGTAAGTTTTATATATTTAGTATATAATTATATTTAGTTATTTACTAATAAATTAATAACTAAATCTAGTATTTATAAAATTTTTAGATATAAATATAATATATAGCTAGTTAGTAAATAAGATAAAATATTTAATAAAGATTAATATTTTAAATAAAGATAAGAATATAAGAAAGAATATTAATAAGTAATAAATAAGAATTTAAAAATCTAGTAAAAGAATTAAATCGCGTATTAAAAGATTCTAATAGAATTTAATATATTAAGTAATTAAGATATTAAAATAATTAATATTAAGTAAAGTTTTAAGATAAATAGAAAAGATTAATATAAAGAAGAATTAATAATAAAATATTTAATCTAAAGTTATTTAATCTATTACTTTATCTAAAGTAAGGAAATAATAATTAGTATATATTATATTCTTATTATAAAATCTAGTTAATAATTTATTAAAATATTATTAATTTAAAATAGCTAGTAAAGTATATATAAAGATATATATTTTTTAACTTAATTAGAACTTTAGTATAATATTAAAGTCTAGTTTATAATATAATAAATATATAGATAAAATACTAAAGCTAAGAAAAGAAGAGATTTATAAAGCGCGTAGAAGATTTATATAGATACGCGATAATAATAAAGCTAGATCTAATAAAGTTATATAAATAAGTAAAGACTAGTTTATAATAAATCTATTAAGAATTAAGTAAAATCTAAATAAATATAAAGTTATAATATGAAAAAATATTATTATAAAGATTTAATTATAAATTTTAGTTATTAAATCTATATACTTAATTAGTAAGAACTAAACTTTATAAAGTTTAAAATTATTAAGAATAAATTTAAATTTATAATATTATTTTTCTCTCTATATAATAATATTCTTATTATTATAGATTTTATTTTATATAATAATTATTTAAGTAATATAATAATTATTTAATATATATATTAATTAATTAAAATATTTATATTTATATTCTATCGCTTTATAAACTTTATTATAATTTTATAAAATACTATTATAGTTCTAGTAGCTTTATAGCGTTAGGCTTAATTCAACTAATAATTATCTATTAAGTATATATAGCTCGTAGCTTCTATATAGCTAGATTCTTTATAATTATTAATTTAATTATACTACGATCTAGCTATTAATTCGATTCAGTACCTAGTCCCTAATAAATACTAAGAATTACTAAATATCTTTTCTCTATAGATTAAATATTAAGTAATAATAATATAAAATAAATAATATAAATATTACTTATATAAATAAATATTAATAGTTTAAATTAATTATATTAAATAATAATAAATATTAGAATATTAAAAGATAAGTTAATATTAAGTAATTACTTACTATTAAATTTAAAATTAAAAAATTAAAAAAAGTTGAAAAAGTTAAAAAGATATATAATTTTTATATAATAAAAAACTTAAGATAAAATAATATTAAATTATAAGGAAAATAGTAATATTAAGTTATATAAATTTAAACTAAATTTAATATAATTCTTTATTAATATTAAATAATAATTATTTATATTAAAATAGAAAATATTATATTTATATAATTTAATAATAACTTATATTTATTCCTAACTCTTATATTTATATAAATTTCTGTTTTTTTTTAATAATAAAATAAATAATTTAATAAAAGAATTATCTTATTAAAATATTAAAAAATTAAATAATAGTTAAGTATTAATAAAACTAGTAAATATACTTATATATATATTAATAAAAATTAGAATAAAAATATTTTTAATAAGAATTTAATAAGAATTTAATATAAAAAATATAATATAAAAGAATTTTAATAAAACTATTATATTAAGTAAAGCTTTAAAATAAAAAGAATTAATATAATAATAAATAAGATTGAATTAATATAATAATTAAAAAAAACTAATATTAAATTAAGCTCTAAATAATAATAAAGCTTAAAAAATCGAATAAATAATAAGATAAATAATTAAATAATACTTTAATTTTTATAGATTTAATAAGTAAAATTATTAATATTATTATTTTAAAATAGTTAATAAAGTATACCTTATAATATACTTTAATAAAAGAGAAAGATAGTAATATTATATTAAAGATTAAATAAAACTTAAATAAGTATAAGGTTATAATATAAAAGAATATTATTATAAAGATTTAATTATAAATTCTAGCTATTAAATATATATATTTAGTTAATAAAAATTAAACTTTATTAAGTTTAATATTATTAGAAGTAAACTTAAATTTATAATAAATCTTAATTTTACTATAAGGGCTAATAGGGCTTAGTAAAGTAAATAGTAAATATACTAGTATATAGTAGAAGCGCTTAACTATTATATATATTATCTTAAACCTTATAGTTCTTAGTTAACTCCTTAAGAATTAATATTTATATTTAATTAATAAGATTTATCTTAAATATCTTATTAAATTTATAATATTAATTCTTCTTTTTATAAATTTAGTTTAGAATTATTTATAACTTAACTTAACTTTATAAAATATATATAATATTAATTATATTAAAAATAATATTATTAAGTAAAGATTTTAATTTTTTATTATTTTTTCTTATCTTATATACTTTTCTAAGACTTAATAATATTTTTTAAGAGTTTTATATTCTTAATAATATATTTATAATAAAATTACTAGCTTATATAATAACTTTAGAAGAGAATTAATATAATAATATATTAATTCTTATAAATTTATAAGATTATATATTAATAGATTTTTAAGGCCTAGTTTTTAAGAGCGAAATAACTATAATAATACTTTAATTAAATATAAAATAATATTTTTTTTATTAAAATATATTTATAACCGCTATTAATATAATATAAGAAAAAAAGAAGATTAAGTATATTTTATTATTAATTTTTATAAAATCTCTAATAAATATCTATTTATAAATAATAAATATAAATAATTTCTTTAATCTATAAATTATAAAAAGATTAAATATTTAGATATTAATTATTTATACTTATTTAGACTTAAAGATTAGAACTAGAATATAATTAATATAATTATCTAAATAATATAATATTTTTAAGGACTAAGAAATATTATAAAGCTAATTACTAGAAAATTATTTAATAAAGAATATAAAACTAAATATTAAACTTAAAATAAATTAAATTTATATAAAGTAGAATAAATTAATTTAAGACTTTATTAATTACTTTAAAATCTTAATAATTAACTTATTTTAAAATAATACGGCCGTATATTATATATTTTATAAAAAATTTATTTTTAAAATTCTAAACTACGTTTATTAAGTTAATATAGAACTTCTTAATATATTTACTAGTTTTAAAAGAACTACTTAACAAACTAAAAACTATATTAAAATAAAGAAAAGAATAATAAAAAATTATAAAAAATATAATTAATAAAAATAAATATAATTTATAAATATTTAATAAAATAATAATTAATAAATAATTTCTTAAAGACTAAATTATATTTAAACTAAGTTTTTTTAAATAAGAAATTTATTTCTTATATCTAGTCTTAATAACTATTATGCTGGTATAGTAATACTAGAATATTATATAATCCGTATATATTATTTATATAATATATTACCTTACTCTATACAGAGCTATTCGGTTATCTAGAATATAAATACCTTTAGTAAGTATTTCCTTTCTTTTCTTCTTAAGAATTAGCTATATTATATAATCCATAATATATACTTAATCTTATATTAATATTAAAATTTTATAATAATTCTAATTTTTTTATTTTTAAAAGGGATATTAATCCGTAATTAATATATTTATAAATATTAGCTTATATTTAGGAAGTTATTATACTACTAAACTATAAACTAATAATAAGTAAAGTAGATTAATTTTATAAAAAAATTAAAACTTTTAAGAAGAGGATTAAATCTTTATAAATTAAAATATTATTAATAAACTAGGTTAACTAGTTATTTTAATAATTAATAAACGCTTATAAAACGTTTATTATATAAGAGATAAACTATTAAAGTGGAAATAACTTAAGTAACTTAAATATAAAATTACTAATCTTAAATAAGAGCTATTAATAATAACTATAAGAAATTCCTTAAAGTATATAGAATATAATAAAGATAATTTTTTTTTATATTTTACTTATTAAAATATTAAGTTTATTTATATAAAAATAATATAAGATTTATTAAAAAAGTCTATTCCTTATCTATCTCCTATTATTAATATTATAGACGGAAAGTGTTTTATATATAATATTAATAAAATAAACCTATATAGAAAAACTATAAAACTATTAATTCTTAAAAAATATAAAGAAAAAACGTTAAAAGAATATTAGGATTAAGTTTAAAATATTAAGATATATTTTTATTTAATATCTTAAAACTTTTTAAATAATCTATTAAAGATCTTATATATTATATAATACTTAAAAGAAGATATAAAAAAGTTCTAATATAATTATAAATAGAATTATCCTAACTCTAATTTTATATAGAATAAATTTAAGACTTTTTTATTAAATCTTATTAAAAATTTAGTGAATTATACGCTAGATATTATTTAATTAATAATTAATATAAAATAAAGACTAAATTAAATAGTTTAATAATTTAAGATTTATTTAAGTAGTCTTAAAGCTTAATTACCTCCCTTAAATAAAAAATACTAATATATAAATCTTTATATAAAGTTATATTTAAGTCTTTATATAGTTATTATAAATATTTAATAAGTTTTTATTATTTAAAATAAACTTATAATACTAACTTCTTATCTAGAAAGTAATTAAAAAAAAGCTATCTCTATTATTTATAAAATCATAGATAATACCCTAGCGAAGAAAAATAAAAATAATAATAAATCTTAAAAAAATAAATTTAAAGGTAGCTCTAAAAATATATTATTTAAAAATAAGAATAATAATAATTCCGCGTATTTAAAATAAGATCTAAAAGATATAGACTATTATACTTATAATAAAAAAAAGTATTATTTTATTATTTATTCTAAAAATAAGGATAATAATCTTAATAAAATATTAATAGGAAATCTTAGTAACTACTTAATTAAAGAATAAAAAAAAGATTAAATCTTATTTAAATTATCCTCTAAGGGGCGAGGGAAAAAAAAGAACTTAATATAATTCTAAAATTAAAATATCCTAAAATAGTATTATTAAAAGGAGGATTATATAAGATAAAAATAAAGATTTAGCTTAATAGTAAAATTAAAGTTAATATAATTAGCTAGCGTTTCGCAGTTAAAAAAAAGTTAAAATTTATTAAAAACGCGAAACTATCTTATTTAATATAAATAAATAGTAATTTTATATATTATTATAATATCTATTATATTAGATTATACTTTTATAATAATTAAAATTAAGTAAAGAAAATAGAAGTTATTTTCTATATAATTAATAAGGAGGGCTTACCTTTATTATTAAATATACTAGAATTAGCTTAAAAGAAAATTATTATTAATTTAAAAATAAGAATCTAGTGTTTTAAAATTAAGAAGTATACCTTAAAATTAGTTAAAGTTTATAAGTTTATTAAATCCTTATTAAAATAATTAGAAGTATATATATTAATAGTTATTAATATATCTCTATTATTACCTAATTTTATAATTAGAGTTATTAGGATATAATTAGATTTAAAATTTATTATAATTTCTATAATATTATTTAAGAAGCTAAAAAAATATTAAAATATTTTTTTAATAAAAAAAGTAAATTACTTATTATCTTATAAAAGTAATAATTATATTATTAAAATAATAATTAATCTACTCTATAGTTCTCTCTATAATTTTTTAATAAAGAAGCTTAAAGTTTTATAGACTTATTTTAATAATATATTAATAAAGAAATAAATTTAGTATTTTATTAATTCTATAAATACTCCTATTCTATTTATTCTAAAAAAAAATAAAGAGTTACGTTTATATATTAATTACTATAAATTAAATAAAGTAATAATAAAAAATTATTATTTCTTATCTTTAATTAATAAAACTCTAGATTATTTAAATAGTATTAAGGTCTTTATTAAATTAAATTTTAAAAATACCTATTATTATATTTAAATTAAAAAAGGAGATAAGTAGAAGACTATATTTTATATATATTATAAATACTTTAAGTATATAGTAATATTATTTAGGCTAACTAATATCTTAATAATATTTTAAATTTATATTAATAAGGCTTTTATTAATTTATTAAATAAGTTTTATATTATTTATCTAAATAATATCCTTATCTTTTTAGAATTAGAAAAAAAGTATTTAAATTATATTAAGTAAATTCTTAATTAATTAAGATAATTTAAACTCTATATAAACTTAAAGAAATATTAATTCCTTATAAAGGAAGTTAAATTTCTAGGATTTATTATATTTACTAATGTTATGGGATTTTGATATCGATATGAGATTAAGTATATATTGCGAATTATATAATATAGCTAATTCTTAAGGAGAAAAAAAAGGAAATACCTATTAAGGGCATTTATATTCCGGACAACCGAATAGCCCCGTATAGGGCAAGGTGACGTATTATATAGATAATATATACAGATTACATAACATCCTAGTATTATTATGCTAGTATAATAATTACCTCCCTCTTTTAGTAGTTTTATCCTTAAAATCTATATATTTAACGACCTACCAGCGTTCTTCTAAAAACTTATTAAAAACCTTTAAATCCCTATAAAAATATAAGGAAAAGAGCTTTCTTATCTATAATTGGATTTTATAGAGCCTATACTATAGTATAGTAATAATAAATAATAGAATATAATAAATTAAAGCTATAAAATATAGTTATTATACGTATTCACTATATATTATAACGTAATTTAATAAGCCTTAGTATTACTTTAAAATATTAATAAATCCTAACTTTATTTTATTAATAACACCTTTATTACTTACTTTTTATATGAGAATTATATACTTTTCATATCTTTTTATTATTCTATTATTAAGATATTCGCTTATATATAGTTTATTAGACTAGTTAAATATAGAGGTTAAAATAATTAAATAAGATCCTAAAGAAGTTCTTGTCATTAAGTTTATAATAATAATAAACTTATTATTTAAACTAGTTAATATTACTGTCCCACTTCTAGCTATTAATTAAGTTATAATATAATAAGGCTTAGTAACCTTTAATAAGGCTTATAATACTAACTCTTATATATAAAACTTTAGAACTATAGCTATAAGACTTCTAGATATCTATAATAATAGGAGCTTAAAAAAGTCCCCTTAATTACCGCCGAATACTAGTTATTAAATAATAATTATTTTCTCTACTTAACTTCCGCGCGATTTAATAATAACGACGGGTATTAATATATCTATATTATAAATAATTAATAGGCTTTGCGCGCTATAAGACCCCTTACTATAAATATTACTAGTTTTTACTCCGCTTTTAACGTTACCTTAAATAAATACTATTATTAAGGTCGACCACTACTTACTCTTAAACTATAATATATATAATCGCTATATTTATAACCTTAAAAGTATAAATTCTAATTAACTCAAAATTTTATATAAGTTGGTACTTATAATAGCTGTATACTAAACTAATAATTAGATAGATTAAGGCGGTATTTTTATAAAATTTTTTTATAATCTTTATAATCTAAGGAAGTATATTTATTATATTTAAAAATACTATTAATATTACCCTATAAGGGCAACTTCTTATATATATTATATAAGGCTAACATATATTAGGTCCTGTATAAATATATAGAATTTATTAACTATATAATTACCTATCTATATAAGCGTACTTATATAAAGGAATTTAATAACGTCATATATACTAATTATTATAATAAAAGGCTTTAATACCATTATAATATATTTAATGCTATAATAATAGCGGTTATAAGGATGGAGGGTTATTTAGAGCTTATATATATACTTAATAAATAAAAACTTAGAATACTTATAATTTATAAATTTTAATATATAAATAAGTTAATAAATTAAATTATCAACGTTTTAAGGAATATAGTATATATACTTTTTATATATATTTTAAAAATATATTATACTAATATTGGTTTAAGGTTAAGGTATTAATAATATCTTTATATTTTTTTATCCCAAAATCCTTTAAATCTTTTAGAAAAGGGGAATATTTTAAGTCTATAATTTCTAATACTTAAATTTCTTATTATATTCTTACGAAGAAGTAGACTCCTTATTATATTCCCGCGAAATAATAAATAAATATTATATATAACTTTTTTATTTTAGTTATATTTTTTACACGTTTTTAATATAAGCGCTCTATAGAGAAAGATATTTTCAAAATATTTATAAAAACCACTAAAATTTTAATATAAGTAGGTATAAAAATGGTAACTAAGATATTAATTAAGGCTATTTCTCCTATAAAGTTAAAGGCTATTACTTTTATTAAGCTTAAGATTATAATATTAGCTAAGTTAAAGATTAATAAAATTAAATCTATTATAATACCTACTCCTATTATAGTAACTAAGCTTAGAAAAAAGGTTATATCTATAATTACTTACAAACGTTAGCTGAAGGTTATATTTAAAAATAATATTCCTTAAAATAAGCTTATATAAACTCCTAAGATCTTTTATATAAAATTGAATAAGGAGGATATTATTCTTAATAATAATAATAAGTTTATTAATTCAACTACGTTTAAGCTGCCTCTTAAGGGTAATAATAATATTAATAATATAAAAAAAACTAAGTTATAATACTTTTTCCTTTTTTATTTCTAGTATATATTTTTTAAATAAAAGAGTTATCTTCTAAATACTCTTTAAGTAATTATTAATTTAATTTACTAGTTATGTATAATAATCTAGTATATATATAAATTATTTATTATTCTTAAGCTCTTCTCCTACGTTTATATTACTTATTATAGGCTTCTATTATTCTCTTTAATCTTATTATACCTTCTTTATAAATCTATTAATTATATTCTAGTAATTAATTCTTTTACTAAATTTTATAAAAATATTAACCCTTTAATTTAATTTTATCTAGGATTTTCTCTACCTTGTAATCTAAACTATTATTTATAAGTTTTGATGATATATACTCTAATATATTATCATTGTTATTTTTACGCTTATATAGCTCTAATAAGGATATATAGAAAATAGGGTAAATCCTATAAATAGTTAGTAATATAAAATAATAGGCTTGACTTCCTATTAATACCTTTACTTAAAAGGGGTTAATATACTTATACGAAAGCTTCCTATTTAATTATCTTTACTTAAGATTTTTTATTAATAATATTATTAAATCGCCTTTATTAAAGCTGATCGGCTTATATATTTTATTATAATATTTAATAAACAATTTTATTATGTTTTATTAGTATTTTATTAATTTTTCGCGAAGTTTATATAATTTCTTAACCCTTTTTTCTATAATGGGTATTCTCTCCCTTAAGGTATTATCCTTAATACTTATTAAAATCTTAAGGTTATAACTATATATTATTTTAAAAGGGCTGCAGCCTATTATGGTTTACTTAACTTAATAGTATATAAATTCGGCTAGGGGTAGGAGTTTTATTTAATTATTTTATTACTTATTATAGTAGATTTATAGGTATTATTTTAATAATTAATTTTACCTTTTTATTTATCTATCTGTTTAAGGATAGAATACTATACTTAACTTATATTTTACTTATAAATTATAGTATACGTCGGACTAGAAAATACTAATAAAGATATTTTCTTTATTAATAATAATACCCTTTAAATTACCATACTTAAGGGCTATTTTAATAAAGAATAAGTCTATTAATTTAATAATATTAACTTTCTTTATAATTAATATATATTAAATTATTTTCATATACCTATCTATTATTATTAGGATTATATTATAGACGCAGTTTTAAAACCTATTTAAGGGAAAATTAATAATAAAATCTATACTAAGCTCTTATTATAAGCTACTAGGTATAGATAATACTTATAATTTACTATAGAAATAATAACGTTTCATTTTAATCCTTTAATATATATTATAAAAGTCTATATATTCTTTAATATCCTAATTTATAATAGGTTAATAGAATTTTTTATTTAATAACTTTATTATTTTATTAACGCTAAAATAGCTTATTAATAGATTATTATAATAGCGTTTTAATAGTTCTTATATTACTACACTTTAACTAAAAATATAAATCCTTTAGTTATATCTTAGTAAACTATATTCATCAAAATATTATTCACTAGCTTTAACTATATATTTATTAAAAGTTTTTTTATTTTTAACTTTTTTTACTATTATATTATATAACTATAGAGATTTAATTAACTTAATAATTAATCCGCTATAGTTATTATATATTATTTTATTTAAAGTTATTATATTAATAATAGAATATAGAATAAATTATTTATAACTAATAGTTCTAGTAATAGGGTTAAGTTGCTCCTTAATTATATTATAATAATATTGAGCTAATATCTTGCCTATATTTTCTACTTTTATAATATAAGGGTTTCTAAGCCTTATTAAGTAAATTATATTCTTTTATAAAATAATATTAATTAGGCCTAGTATAAACTTTTATCCTTTTTATTAATTTAATTATTTCTCTCCTATATTTTCTATAATTTAGGAGACTCCCTTTTGGATTATAATTTAAAATAGATTAAATAACTCTTTTATATTTATAAGCTTTTATTATAATGTAAGTAGTAGCCTATCTATTAACGCTTTCTCACGTTTGTAATTGGGGCGTCTTGATAATATATTAATTAAATTTATCTTACCCGCTCTATATAAAATAATAAAGTTGAATATTAATAATTTTATAGCTTATTAAGCCTATCTTTAATTTAGTTCCTTTAAATTTATAAACGCTTTAAAATTATTATAATCTATTAAAACTTTAATAAGGTAAAAGCTCCCCTTATAATAATATTATTACTATTTAAATATTATAATAATAACTAATAGCTTTTAATTATAAGTTTTATAATTTCTTTTTATAGTGATTATTTTTCTTAATCAGAATATAACTAAATACCATTAACTATTTTCTTATAATTAGGATAGGATATTAATTACCGCGTAATTCAATATATTCATTTCAATCCTTATTTTTTTATAAGGATCGAAGTATCTTAAAATTAATACTTCTATAAAAATATTATAAAATTATTAAAATATATACTCTTTACGCTCTTCCTACTTTAAAGATCCGCTTTTCCTTCTTTATATACTCCCTTATAATAACCCTATCAAGGGTGCTACTAAATATAAGTAATATTAAATAAACCTCCGGAAGAAGTTAATAAAACCTAGAAATACTTAAACTTCATAATATATCTTTAATCTTAATTACTCCTAAATAGTATCTATCCTACTCTTATCTATCATTATACCTTTAATAGATATAATAAATCCTAGAAATTCAACTTCCTTTATAAGGAATTAATATTTCTTCGGGTTTATATAAAGCTTAAATTACCTTAATTAATTAAAAACTTATTTAATATAATCCAAATACTTTTCTTCTAATTCCAAAAAAATAAGAATATTATTTAAATAAATAATATAAAACTTATTTAATAAACTAATAAAAGCCTTATTAATATAAGCTTAGAATATTATTAGGGCGTTAATTAACTTAAATAATATTATTATATACTTAAAGTACTTATAATATATATAAAACATAGTCTTCCACTTATTTCCTTTCTTAATTTAGATATAATAATAAATATTTTTAAAATCTAATTTAATAAAGATCTTAACGCTATTTAGGCGATCTAAAATTTTATTAATTAAAAGTAAGAAATAACGGTTCTTTACTATTACCTTATTTAATTCATAGTAATTAATATATAAGCATAACCCTTTATCCTTCTTTAATATAAATAGGATAGGAGTACTTATAAAATTAATAAAATACTAAATCTATCCCTTTATTAATATATTATTAAGATAAGTTTATAAAACTTTAAGCTCCTTTATTAAAAGATTATAAAGAGGATTATAGGGTAAATTAACTATTATTTTAATAGCGTAATTATTACCTTTATAAGATAATAAACGATTTATTTTCTTTATTAAGAAGACATCCTAATATCTTTTTAACTTTTTAGGTAATATTATAAAAGCCATAATAAATTTTAAACCTAACTATATCCTAACAGCCCTAATCGTAGGATTAAGTAATAATAAAGGTATATTAATAACTATTAGTGTATATACTTTTAGCTATTTTAATAAAGATTTAGTAAACTTATAAGCTTTAATTAATTCTAAGATATACTTCTTAATTTTAAAATATTAGATTCTCACTCTTAAATTAATAATAATCTTCTTTTAAGCTAGCCTTAGTATATCTAATAATAAAGATAGGCCCTCCTTATTAATTATATAAAAGATAGCTTCTATCTCCTTTACTTAACTCTAGCTATTATAAAGGTATAACCTAATATAATAAACACTATAGTAATATATAGAGTTACTATCTATCTATATTAAATAAGGTAGCTTTATATTCTTAATAGGTTTTAACCCTTCTTTAACTATAAAATATTAACTAATTATATTAACTTCAACCTTATTATTAAGCTAAATCTTTACTTTTACTTTATATAATCCTCCTTTTAGTAATATTGTTCTAGGATATTTTAATTTTAAAATTATATTAAATTCTTCTTTTTCTCTCGCCCCTTAGAGGACGACTTAAATAAGGTTTTATCTTTTCTTTATTTTTTAACTAAATAGTTACTAAGATTTCCTACCAACGTCTTATTAAGATTATTATCCTTATTTTTAGGATAAGTGATAAAATAATGTTTCTTTTTATTATAAATATAATAATCCACGTCTTTCAGATCCCTTTTCAAGTACGTGGAGCCGTTATTATTCTTACTTTTAAATAATATATTTTTAAAGCCACCTTTAAATTTATTCTTCTAAGGCTTATTATTACCCTTATTCTCTTTCGCTAGAGTATTATCTATAACTTTATAAATAATAGAGGTGGCTTTCTTTTAGTTACTTTCTAAGTAAAAAGCCAGTACTATAAGTTCACTTTAAATAATAGGAACTTATTAAATATTTATAATAACTATATAAAAACTTGAACGCAGCTTTATATAAAGGTTTATATATTAATATTTTTTACTTAAGGGAGGTAATTAAACTTTAAGACTACTTAAGTAAGCCTTAAATTATTAAATTATTTAATTTAGTTTCTACTTTACATCAACTATTAATTAGGCGATGTCTAGCGTATAATTTATTAAATCTTTAATAAGGTTTAATAAAAAGGTCTTAAATTCATCCTATATAAAATTAAAATTAGAATAATCCCGCTTATAATTATATTAAAACTCTTTTATATCCTTTTTTAGGTATTACATAATATATAAGATCTTTAATAGATCGTTTAAAAAGTTTTAAGGTGTTAAATAAAAATATATTTTAATATCTTAGACCTAATCCTAATATTCTCTTAGTATCTTTTTTTCGTATTTCTTAAAAACTAACGGCTTTATAATTTTTTTATATAAGCTCACTTCATTAATATTGTATATAAAATACTTTCCGCCCACGATATTAATAATAAAAAATAAGTAAGAAATAGACTCCTTTAATAGATCTTATATTATCTCCATATAAATAAACTTAGTGTCTTAATAAATAGGATATAAAAAAGATTTATCTTTATTATATTTTATACGCTTTAAGGAATTCCTTATAGCCGCTATTAATAACTTTTATTTAAGATTAATAATTTTATACTTAAATTACTTAAGCTATTTCCGCTTTAATAGCTTATCTTTTACATAATAAGCGTTTTATAAGCGTTTATTAATTATTAAGATAACTAGTTAACCTAGCTTATTAATAATATCTTAATCTACAAAGGTTTAATCCTCTTCTTAAGAGTTTTAATCTCCTTATAAAGTTGATCCGCTTTACCCATTATTAGCTTATAATTTAGTAGTACAACGACTTCTTAAATATAAGCTAATATTTATAGGTATACTAATTATAAATTAATATCCCTTTTAAAGGTAAAAGAGTTAAAACTATTATAGAATTTTAATATTAATATAAAATCAAGTATATATTACGGATTATATAATATAACTAATTCTTAAGGAAAAAAGAAAGAAGATGCTTACTAAGAGTATTTATATTCCGGACGACCGGATAGCCCCGTATAGGGCAAGGTAACATATTATATAAATAACGCATGCGGATCACATAATATCCTAGCATCACCATACCAACATAACAACTAAAGATATAATAATAAATAAAAGTAGAATAAATATTATCTAGAAATAATTAAGGCTAAAGATATATTATAAAGTCTAAGTATTTCTAAATTTTATTAACTTCTTTTAAAGATTTATTTAATATTATTTATACTTAGTAGTATCCTTAATAGAGTTATTATAAAGAAGTATATAAAAAAAAAAAACAAATTCTTAAAATAAGAAAAGTATAAAAAGTATATATTTTAATAACTCTATAATATCTTTATAAAAGTATTAATTTTAAAATACTTTAATTCTTATAAAAAAATAAGGATTAAGATAAATATATTAAATTATACAATAATTAATATTTTATTCTAGTTATAAAAGAATAGCTAATAGTATTTAATTATATTCTAATTAAAAAAAATAATTATTATAGAAAGAAATTATAAAACCTATAACTAAGAGCTATTAATTATTATTATAATATTTAAATAGTAATAATATTATTATAAGAGAAGCTTCTACTTTATTAAAGTCTTAATAAATTATAATAACCTTAAAATATTTATAGGTTTAAAGGAATTAAATTAAAAATAAATCTAATAAATTATAAAATTATTAATATTTAACTTTACTATCTTATATAAAATAGGTAAGATAAATTTAATTAATATATTATTAAAACGCCTTAATTATAAATATAAGAAAATATTAATAGATAGACTACTACTTATATTATAATAAAAACTTATAAATCTAAGAAAGCTATTTAATTTATTTTAGATTATAATTAAAAAGGGAGTTTCCTAAATTATAAAAAATATAGAAGAGAAGTAATTAGATTAATAAAAAAAATAAAAATTTATATTAAATTTAATTAATATTATTTTATAGAAGAATATAATTTACTTAATAAAACTTAAAAATTCTTATATTATAAAAGTAAGAAATATAAATAAGATATTAATTTAATATTATTATAATATAGTTAAGGAATAGCTTAACTTTATTATTAGAATTATTAATTATAAATAATTCGTTCTATATTCTATTATTAATATAATAGCTTTAAATAAAACAGTATATAATAATTATAGCGGATTAATTATTAAATTAATTAAATCTCTATAATTATATAATATAATAATAGAGAAAGTTAAGAATAAAGAAACTCTTAATAAATATATAGTTAAAGTTAATAAATAGTATTTTAATAAATATAGTTTATTAAGATATAGCTAAAAAATTTATATTCCTAATTAAAATATAGTAATATAAGAATTATTAAAATATTATTATAATAATCTATTAATAGATTATTTCGGCGTTAATAAAATAATAAAATTATTAAATAGGAAATTTTATTAGTCTACTATAAATTAAGATATTAAAAAATATATAAACTCTTATAATATATATTAAAGGATTAAGATAAAATATTATTATTTTTATAATAAATTATAAGTGTTATCTATACCTAGTAACTTATAATAAAAGCTTAGTATAAATTTTATTATTAATTTTCTCTTAAATAAATTTTAAAACTACGTTTATAATATAATCCTAGTAGTAATAAATAGATATATAAAAATAATTTAATATATATTAATTATAAAGAAAGTTAATATTATTAAATTAATAAATTTATTCTTTATTAAAATAGCCTTTAAATATAATAACTTAAAAAGTATTATTATTAATAAAGGAAGTATTTTTATTAGTACTTTTTAATTTAATATATATTATAACTTATAAATGAAATATAGACTAAGTATAGTATTCTATCCTTAAATAAATAAATAAATAGAAAGGTAGAATTAATTATTAAAATAATATTTATAAATTTACTATAATAAGTAATAAAGTAATTAAGTAGGACTTTTATTCTTAATTAAGTTTATATATTATTAAGTTAAGTAAGTTATAATAAGCTATAGCCTTTTTAAGATAATATATAATTATAACTCTAAAATCTTAATAAATATTAAGAATAATATCTTAAGAGAGAAAATACCCGCTATAGAAAAAAAAATTAAGAAATTATATAAATTTTATAAAGAGCTAGTAAAATATTAATAAAATATAATAAAATTATCTACTAAATATTATAATAAGGTATATAAACTAATTAGCTTTAATAAAAATAATCTAATAATATTATTAATAAAAAATCTTAAGTAAAGATAACTAAATAGGAAGCTTTTATATAAATATATTAACCTTTTTTAAATAAAGGTATTAGTAAAGAGTTAAGTTTATTACTTTATATTATTAATTACTTATAAAATTTACTTTATTTTTTATATATCCTTATTAGAGCTATATAAGTATAGAGATAATAATAATAATATATTAAAATATATATTATTAAAACTTATAGATAATAATTTAGATTATAAGGTAAAAAAAATTCTAAATAAAATTAAATTAAAGAATTAGTATTTTTATAAAGTCTAGTAAAAGAATTAGTTATTAAAATATAATTAATAAATTTATAAAGAGAGTATAATAGAATTAAAAAGAATAATAAAAGTCTATAATAAATAATATAAATATAGAAAAAAAGCTTAAGAATAGTAAATAATTTATATATATATTAAACTATTATATATAACTAGTAGATTAAATTAATAATTATTTAAAAAATATTTAGAAGATAACTCTTTTACTTAAAAAACGTATACTAGAAATAAAAAAGGAAAAAGTATTATAACTTAATTTCTTTTATACTATTAGTATTATTATTACCTTTAAGAAGTAGCCTAAATATAATTAAATTAATAAATTTATTATTATTATTAAAAATAGTACTCTTCTTATTTAATTTAATATAAAAGACTTTAGGAGTTTATATAAATTTATTTTAAAAAATATTATCTTTAAGTATAGCCTTTAACTAATATTTATAAGTAGTTATAAATATAATCTCTTTTCTAAGCTTAGTTACTATAATAAAAGTAGATATTATAATAGATTTAACCTTATTAATCTTTAATTTAATTAGTATTATAATCTTAAACTTAATAAAAATAATAGTTTTTAACTTTATAAAAGTAATAGTTTTAATTAATACCTTAGTCACTATCTTTATACTTACTTATATTAAAGTTTTAGTAGTTTTTATAAATATTTTAAAGATATCTTTCTCTATAAAACGCTTATATTAAGAACGCGTAGAAAGTATAATTAAAATAGAAAAATTATATATAATATTTATTTATTACTTTATAAAAGTATAATAAGGAGTCTATTTCTTTATAAAAGTATAATAAGAAGTTTAGATATTAGAAATTATAAACTTAAAATATTTTTCTTCTCTAGAGAATTTAGAGGATTTTAGGATAAAAAGATATAAAAATACTATTAATATTCTAGTCTTAAATTAATATTAATATAATATATCTCTAAAACGCGTATAAAGAGTATATATATTATATTTCTTAAAATATTAATAATTTAACTTATTAACTTATTTATATATTAAAATTTATAGATTATAAATATTCTGAGTTCTTATTTATTAAGTATATATATAAGCTTTAAATAACTCTTTATTCTTATAATTATTATTATTATAGCGTTAAATATATTATAATAGTATTAAAGCCTTTTATTATAATAATTAGTATATATAACGTTATTAAATTCCTCTATATAAGTATATTTATATAAGTAAGTAATTATATAATTAATAAATTCTATATATTTATATAAGATTTAGTATATATTAGCTTTATATAATATATATAAAAAGTTACCCTTATAAAGTAATATTAATAATATTTTTAAGTATAATAAATATATTTCTTTAAATTATAGAGATTATAAGAAGACTTTATAAAGATATTACTTTAATTTATTTAATTATTAGTTTTATATATAGCTATTATAAGTATTAATTTATATAAAATTTTAAGTTAATTAGAATTTATACTTTTAAGGCTATAAATATAATAACTATATATATTATAATTTAAGAGTAAATAATAATTAATCTTAATAATAATATTTATTTAAGATAATATTAAGAGTAGAATAAAAACTAATAATATTTATAATAAGGAGTTTTATAATATATAAAGCTTACTAGTTATTTATAATATAAGTATATTAATACCTATCGCCGTCTATAAATCGCGCGGAAATTAAATAAGAAAAATAATTATTATTTAATAACTAATATTTAATAATAAGTAAGAAAACTCTTTTAAACTCTTATTATTATAAATATTAGAAAGTTTTATAATTATTATTCTAAAATTCTATATATAAATATTAGTATTATAGGCCTTATTAAAGGTTATTAAGTCTTATTATACTATAATTTAACTAATAGTTAAAAGTAAAATAATAATATTAATTAATTTAAATAATAAGTCTATTATTATTATAAACTTAGTAATAAGAACTTTTTTAGAATTTTATTTAATTATTTTAATCTCTATATTTAGCTAGTTTAATAAACTATATATAAATAAATATCTTAATAATAAAATAATAAGAAGATATAAAAAGTATATAATTCTCCTATAGGAAGTAAGTAATAGAGATGTTATTAATAAAATAAAATTAGAATTTATTAATATTTTAAAGTAATATTAAGGCCTACTAAATTATATTATAATATATAGTAAATATATATAATAATTATATTTTATAACTATATTCTATTATATTTTATTATTTATTATTATTATATTATAGTATAGACTTTATAGAGTTTAATTATAAATAAAAAAATTTTTTTTCTTATATCCTTATAAAGATTTAAAGGTTTTTAATAAATCTTTAGAAGAATATTAATAAGTTATTAAATATATAGATTTTAAGAATAAAACTATTAAAAAGAGAAAATAATTATTATACTAGTATAATAATATTAGGATATTATATAATTTATATATATTATTTATATAATATATTATCTTATCCTATATAGAGTTATTTAATTATTTAGAATATAAATACTCTTAGTAAATATCTTCTTTCTTTTTTCCTTAAAAATTAGCTATATTATATAATTCGTAATATATACTCGATCTTATATTAATATTAAAATCCTATAATAATAACTTTAAAATAGTTAATATTATCCTTAAGAAATATAAATACTATTAAGATAATAAGTTATATATATATTATACCTAGTTAAAATATTAGAAAAAGATATATCTTAATAAATTAAAAAACATTTATTTATAATAAAAAAGATATTATTATAAGTATAATTAATCTTAAAAAGAAGTAAGTTTCTTATAATATTCTTTATTTTTCTTTTAAAATAAACTAGACGCGTAATTAAAAGATTAAAAGTTAAATTATAAAAATTATAAAATATTTTTATAATAAATATTAAAGATATAAAGAATTATATAAAAATATTAATTATATTTTAAAAATTATAATCTTAAATTAATTAGAATATTAAATTATTTCTTAGTACTCTAATTAATTATAATATTATTATAAATTTTATTAATAAATAATTTATACTTCTATTAAAATTAATACTCTTAAAAATAAAGGTCGTTAAAGTAATAAATATAAATAAAAGAATTATTAACTTTATTAAATAAATATTATTTTAAATCTTAATAAGTATTTTAAATATTTTATTAATAACTTATATATTTTAAGTAATTTTAATATAAAGTTATTAAGTTATTTTAAACTTTTTATAACTATAAGAAGTTAATCTATTAATAGATTAAATTATAGACTTAATAAAAATATTTAAGAATATTTATATTTTAAAATAAATAAATTTTAATAATAAACTAAATAATTTATTTATATATATTTATTAT
>JAJREH010000112.1:0-26024 GCA_023065455.1 Cladonia rangiferina
TAAGTTATTACTTACTTTATTTTTATAAAAATATTAATATATTTAAATTATTTTAATATTAAGCTATTTACTTACTCTATCTTATAGTTATATTAAATATTAAATTTTAAATAGTAATAATTATTTATAATAAAGAACTAAATATTATATTTATAAAATTTAATAATATTTTATTTTTATTTTAAATTCTTTTTATATAAACTTTACTTTTATTTTTTTTATTAATATTAATTTTTATATAGTTCTTTTTTATTTAATCTTAAATACTACTAAAAAATATTATAATTTAGTTTTAATATTAAGAATTTCTTTTTCTTTTTTATTAATTACTATCTTAATATTAAGCCCTTACTTCTTATTTTATAGAATTATTTTTAGGTATTATATTTATTTTAATATTAAATTATTTACTTACTTTATTTCTATAGAAATACTAGATTTTTTAATTAATTTATAATATAAACTTATTTTCTAGAAATATTAAATATTAAATTTTATTAAAGATATTAAATATAATCTTTATTATTATAAAAAAAGAATAGTTATTAATATATTAAAAACTAGATAGATATACTTAATAATAATAAAAAATTATAATATAATTAAATTAATAATTATAAAGAATTTAATTATATAGAAGTTATAAGTTATATACGCTTAATAAATAATCGCTAGCTGAATTAAATTTAACGTTATAAAGTTATTAGAACCGTAATAAATAAAATTATAATATTTTTTATTATTTTTAAATTAAAAATATTTTTAGTTTTTTATTTATTATCTTTAAAGTTATTATATATAAGAATTTATATATTTATTAATTATAATACTTATTCTTCTAAAAATATATTTTTAAATAAAATAAATAAAATTATATTATTTAAAAGTAATTTAGATTATTATAATTTTAAATTTTAAAATAAATACTATTAATTATATTATATATTATTTTATTTTAATAATATAAAATAATATTAGAAATTAAATAAATATACTTAATAATAATAAAAGATTATAATATAATTAAATTAATAATTATAAAAAATCTAGTTATATAGAAGTTATAAGCTATATATATTTAATAAATAACTACTAGTTAAATTAAATCTAATATTATAAAGTTATTAAAATTATAATATTATCTCTTCTTTTAAATAATAATATTCTTATTATTTTATAAATTTTTTATAACTTCTTTATTTTCTTAATATAATAATTATTTATTTATCTATTTTATATATTAATTAATTAGGATATTTTTTATTTATATTTATTATATTTAACTATTTTATTTTATTACTCTAAAATTTTAAATTTTTATTAAGTTTTTTTTTTTATAGATTTAAATTTAGATAATAATAATATAATAATAATTATATATAAATATTTTATAAATATATACTTTAATCTATTAAATAGATTTTATTAAGTAATAATATTATCTATATATTAAAAAAATATATTAATATTAATAGATAACTCGCTCTAGGGTTAAAAATTAAAAAAAATTAAAATATTAAAAAAATATAATTATCACATAATAATTTATAAATAAAAAATAATAATATTTTATTTATTTAGTATTTAGATTAAATTAAATCTAATATAACTTATCTTTTATTAATATTAAATAATAATAATTATTTATAATAAAAAGCTAAATATTATATCTATAGAATTTAATAATATTTTATAATTATTTTAATTATTTTTATATAAACTCTTACTATTTCTTAATAATAAGATAAATTATTTATTTAAAAAATTATCTTATTTTCTTTATTTATTTAATATAGATTATTAATTAATTTTAATAATATTTTATTCTTTTACTTAAAATTTCTTTTTTTTATTAATTATTATCTTAATATAAAGTAACTATCTATTTATTTTATAAAATATTATTAAGTTTTAAATTTTAAATTTTATTTTTATTATATTAAGTTATTATTTACTTTATTCTTATAGAAATATTAATATATTTAGATTACTTTAATATTAAGTTATTTACTTATTTTATTTTATAATTATATTAAATATTAAATTTTAAATAGTAGTAATTATTTATAATAAGAAATTAAATATTATATTTATAAAATTTAATAATATTTTATTTTTATTTTAAATTCTTTTTATATAAATTTTATTCTTACTTTTTTTTTATTAATATTAATTTTTATATAATTCTTTTCTATTTAATATTAAATATTATTAAAAAAATATTATAATCTAATTTTAGTATTAGAAATTTTTTTTTTTATTAATTATTATCTTAATATTAAGCTTTTACTTCTTACTTTATAAAATTATTTTTAAATATTATATTTATTTTAATATTAATATTATAGATTAAAATTTATCTTTAGTAACTTTAAACTTTATAAGACTTAGCTTTTACTAATTAAATATATATATTTAATAGCTAGGATTCTAGTTAGATCTTTATAATAATATTTTATTATATTATAACTATATATTTATTTAGATTTTACTTAATTTTTAATATAATATTATTATTTTTATTTATTAAAGATTTATACAATAAATCTTACTAAGCTATTAAGTAAATAGTATAAATATTTTTTTTATTAATTAAATTTACTATAAGAATTAGATATTTACTAACTACTAACTACTTAATTAATTATTAATTTATTAATTTTATCTTATTAAAAACTTTATTTATCTAATAATCTTATTAAGCTTAAAGCTTACTTTATTTATTAATTCTACTTTAAAATACTATTGAATATATTAATAATAACTTTATTAAGTTCTTTAATACTAATATTTTATTTATTATATTCTTTACTATTTACCTTCACTAAATTCTTATTAATATATTAATATATAAAGATTATTTTATTTTATTTACTAATAAATAATTATATATTTTACCTAGTTTAAAAAATCTTATAAGAGTTAAACTAGGTTATAAACTATTAAGTAAAACTCTAAATAATATAATTTACTAGATATATAATTAATATATATATAATTAAGAACTAGATAATAATTCTAAGCTAAAGCTCTATATTTACTATTTAAAATACTTAGATTTATAAATATTAATATCGTAAAAAAAGTTATTTATAGAAAATATTAAATTTTTTAATCTATTATTATAATACAACTTTCTTAATTTATATTTATTTTAGAATATTTATATCTTTTATAACTATATTAAGCGACTTAAATTTTTTGAAATTAATATTCTAAATTTATTATTAATCTATCTTTAAGGTAATATTCTAAAGTAATTTAACTAATTAAATTATTAGAATTTAATAGTATACTTAGAAGTTCTAAGAGTTAGATTTATATAAATACTCTTAAAAACTCTCTTAAAAGCTTTATAAATACTCTTAAAAATATTTCTAGAAGCTTCTCTAAAAACGTTATAAGTACCCTTAGAAGAATCTTTAGAAGAATTCTTAGAAGAATTTCTAGAAGAATCCCCGTAGTAAGCTTTATAACTAATAGATTATTATTATTATAAACTTTATAATATCTTATTTTTCTTAATTACTTGTTTTATTTAATATATGTAGAAAAATATATATAATAAACTATTCTATAAATATTATAAAAAGATTTTCTTATTAAAAAACTAGCTATATTATTATCTACGTAAGGAATATTAAAAATAGATATATAAATTCTTATCTAAATTCTTATCTTCTTTCTTAATAATATACTTATTTTATTTCTTACTAATATACTTATCTCTATACTTATTATTATTATTATTAATACTTTGAATTCTATTACTATTATTTATATATTAAATAATCTTATCTTTACTATTAAATTATCTTATTATTATAAACTTATTAATAAAATATATAAGACTTTCTTATCTAAAAGTTAATAATTTATTTCGTATATTTAGAGAATTCTTTACTACTATTAAATTCTTTATTATTACTATTATCTTAAATAATTCTTTTACTAAATTTTTCGTTTTATTAAAAAAAAGTATAGAATCTATATAAATATAAAAGTTAAGAATAACTATAAATTATTATTAAATTACGCTAGCGTAATATTTTTCTTCTTACTACGAATAATTAATATTATTTAATATTAATAAATAATAAATTATATTAAATATAATATAGCTTAATTACTATATAGATAAAACATTACTATTTTATTATTTACTTTTCACTACGTAGAATTCTTTCAGATTTTTAACTTTTTCGTCTTTTTAATTCGTAATTCTATAGTAAGTAACTTATTAATATTAACTTATTACTATAATATTCTAATATTTATTAATACTTATTATAATTAATCTTAACTATTAACGCTTATATATATAAATAATTCTCTTATTATTACTCTTATATCGCTATCGCTTAATATTTAACTTTTAAAGAAGAAATTCTTAATAATATATAATACTACGCTAAAGCTTTATAAATAATAATATATAATAAATAAAGTCTTGTAAATAACTAGTATTTTAATTAATTAATATATATATAATATAATTATTATTCTATCTAGATATTTATTATATTAAATAAAATCTATGATAATAAGAATATTATTATATTAAAGAGAAGAATAGTATTATAAATTAAGATTTACTTTTAATAACTTTAAACTCTATAGAGTCTAGCTTTTATTAATTAAGTATATATATTTAATAACTAGAATTTTAATTAAATCTTTATAATAATATTTTATTATATTATAACTATATATTTATTTAGATCTTACTTAATCTCTAATAATTAAGTTATTTACTTACTTTATTTTTATAGAAATATTAGATTTTTTAATTAATTTATAATATAAATTTATCTTCTAGAAATATTAAATATTAAATTTTATTAAAAATATTAAATATAATTCTTATTATTATAAAGAAAGAATAACTATTAATATATTAAAAATTAAATAAATATATTTAATAATAATAAGAAATTATAATATAATTAAATTAATAATTATAAAGAATTTAATTATATAGAAATTATAAGTTATATATATTTAATAAATAATTACTAATTAAATTAAATCTAACGTTATAAAGTTATTAAAATTATAATAAATAATATTATTATATTATTATTAAATATATTAATAAAAAATTAAAAGTAATTCTTACTTTTTATTATATAATTAAAAAAATTATTTTAAAAACTTTTTAAATATATTATATTATTTAAAACTTTATTATTTATTAAAAAAATTATTTTTATATTATTTAAAATTATATTTTTTAATATAAATATTAAAATAATAAATAAAAATTATATTATTTTTAAATAAAGTTAATTATAATAATTTAAAAAATCTATTTTTAAAAAATTAAAAAAATATTTTTTATTAATAAATATTAATTAAAATTAATTAAATAATATAATAATTATTTTTTTAATTTAATATTTATATTAATTTATATATAAAAGAAATTATTTTTAAATATATTATATTAAATAATATAATAACTTTTTTAAAAAAAATATTAATAAAAATTTAATTATTATAATAATAATTTATATTAACTTATTTTTAAATATTTTAAAATTAATATTTTTTATATAAATTATTATAATATTATAAAAAATTTTTTATATAAAGAATTTTTTTATTAAATAATTTACTTTATATTATTAAAATTATTTATTAAAAATAAATTAAATTTAATAATAATATTATTAAAAATTAATAAAAAATATTTTATATTATTAAACTTATTATTATTTTATTTTAAAAAAATAAAAAATAAATATAATAATTTTATATTTATTATATTTAATAATAAAGAATATAAAAATATTATTAATTTTATATATTTTTAATATATATATATTAAAAATTAAAAAAAATATTTTTATTTTTTATTTATTTAATTTTTAATAATTTATTTATTTAAATATTAAAAATAATTTATAATATAAATTATAAATAATATTATATAAATTTTATATATAAATATAAATTATAATAATATTAAAAATTTATTTTTATTAATAAATAAATATTTTTAAATTATATTTTTTATTTATTTAAAATATAAATTTTTAATTTTATTTTTTTAAATTTTATTTTTTATTTATTTTTATATTTTTAAAATTATTATTTTAAATTATTATATTAAATTTAATTTTTTAATTTATTTAATATTATTATTTAACTTATTATTATCTTATTTTTTAATATATTTTATTTATTAATATATTTTAAAATAATTAAATATTAATTTATATTTAAAAATAAAAATTTTATTAAATTTTAAATTTAATTAATTTATATTAATAATATATTTATTTATAAATTATTAATAAAAACTTTTAAATTCTTTATTTATATTATAATAATAGAAGATTTTTTAAAATATAAAATTAATAAAATATTAAAAATATTATTTTTTAAAATTTTTAAAATATAAAAAATTATTAAATTTTTTAATATTAATAATAAAAAATATTATATTATATATATTAATTAGAAATAATAAAAAAATAATAAAATTAAATTTAAATAAAAAAAATTAATTTTATTATTTTATTAAAAATTGTCATGAAATAAGACATGCGTCGCATAAAGCGATGGATGAATAGTGGATTGATTGGTTTGGTTGAATATAATAAGAATGATGGAGCTGCAGTGCGCAAGGAGCTCGTCTATCTAGCTAGTAGCGCCGGGTGATGACTAAGCAGCCGTCTTGGCATCAACCATCAAAACATGCGGAGCAGCGATATCGTGACAACATGCCCGCAAAAAAGACAAAAAAGCAATGCCCTCATTGCCATTGCGCGATCCATTGCGCATTCCATGCCTGCATACCATCGACCAATAGGAAGCTTCATAGCCCGTGGTTGCTAGGGGCGACAGCGTTGTTTGAACAGGTGCAAGTTCTTGGATGCCAAGATTTCTTCTCCGGAAGTCAGGATCTGGCGACAGCGATGTAGGTAACCACGACCACATAAAGCACTTGTGAATAGTGGCTCCGGTGCGTCGGATAGGGTGTTGCTAGCGACGAGCGATGGTCGATAAGGATTAGGTGAATAGAAGGTAAGAAAATAAGCGACTGCGGTCGCAAGGTCGAAAAGTCGAAAAAGTTGAAAACATCGCAAGATTTTGAGCATTTGGAATCGCAGGAAGTTGACAAAGAAAAATGGTGGCGTCCAGCTGCATAGAGCTAACCGTAATCGGCATGGTCGTCGTCTGGATCCTCGTCTTGCCACTGTGGGGTGCCATCATCTAGGATATCGACCATGTATGAGTAGCCATCTTTGCTATTCTCTTTTCCACGCCACATTCTAGGTCGTCGCTCGAATTGGACATGCTTCGGTCCGGATCCATCTGTTTGGGTAGATGGTTGAGTAGGACCTGTCGAAGTACCGCGGTGCGGATCTTGCGGGCGATCTTGCCCTAGGGAGGCACGAGTCTGCTGCTGCTGGCGCTCATTTGCGCGATTCTGCCATACAATGGTCTTCGCGTCAACATCCTTCAGAAAATCGCTGAGCAAGGTGGTCGGCAATGGTTGCGCTAGCTGTTCCTGGAAATAGGGGGCCATTTGGTTCCAAATCATCGTCAACTGATTGTATGTGGATCCAAGATCTGCGGATCGAGCTAAGCTCAATTGGCCATGTATCCAAGTTCGCGGCGACATATGCTGTAGATCTCGCATGGTATATCTGGATCGGGTCAATGCCGCTAAGGCCTTTGCGGGATTCATCCGAAATTGCTTGATCAAGGTGTTGATCCAAAGGTTTAGATCTTTGGAAGCTTCTAGAACCGTCTTAGCTAGATCATCGACTTCGGTAGTCCACCATGTCAGGGCTGATCCTCGCAGACAGCTTGGAATCACGTCTTGCACAACGTTAGGGCCATATTTGCGGGAGAGCTCGTTCAGACGATCCACGAAAACGAAGATGTCGAGATAGTACGCATGTTTACCAGCGTTTACCACTGGGCCAGGTGTAGTTTTCCCATGCTCTTGTTCCGATGGTTGGAATTCTGGATCGAAGAATCCAACATCTTCTGCTCGCAGCAGTCGCTTGGCTGGAGACCATGACGTCGGCGGGAGCGGTGGAGCTGGTGGTGGAGCAGGTGGAGTAGGTGGAGCAGCTGGTTGAGCTGGCGGTGAGGTTTCGATGGAAGGTAGGATCGACGAGGACGTCTGTTGCTGATCTAATCGATCAAATCGATCATTGAGGCGACGCATCTGGGCCATTAGCTCAGAAAGGACGAAATCGGTCCGCGAGAAGCGCTCATCTAATGCAGCGTTTTGCTCAGGTGAAAATCCTCGGATGGCAAGCTGTTGCTGATTTGGTGAGGCGGCGGTGATGTCTTGGCTGCCATCGTCAGGTACTACAGAAGCTGGTTGCTTGCCTGATCTGGTTCCTGATGCCATGGCAAATGAGACGGATGTGAGGAAGACGAGATGCCTAGCAAAAGGATCGTCTATGTCGAATGTGTTGAATACCTGATAGATCAGGATCCGGGGGCCTGCTGCGGTGTAGGCACTGGTGTATGAGCGGAAGGACGTAGGAAGATTCGGTTCCCGATTTATCTGGATGATCGTTTTGCCGTTGCTACCATATTGTCATGAAATAAGACATGCGTCGCATAAAGCGATGGATGAATAGTGGATTGATTGGTTTGGTTGAATATAATAAGAATGATGGAGCTGCAGTGCGCAAGGAGCTCGTCTATCTAGCTAGTAGCGCCGGGTGATGACTAAGCAGCCGTCTTGGCATCAACCATCAAAACATGCGGAGCAGCGATATCGTGACAAAAATATAATATTTAATTTATATAAATTATATAATAAATTTTATATATATAAAAAATTAATTAAATTTAAAAATTTAAAAAATATATAAATATTTTTTTATATAATTTAAATATTATTTTATATAATTTATATATTTTTTTATATAATTTATATTATATATTTTTATTTAAATATTTTAATTTAATAATTTAAATTTTTTTAAATTAAATAATTTTATTTATAATTTTAAATATATAATTATATATATATAATTATTAAATAATTTATTATTTAATTTTAAATTAAATTATTTTATTATTTTTAATTTAAATTATTATTTTATTTTAAATATAATATTATAAATATTATAAATATTATAATATTATATTTTAATAATTATATTTTAATAAATATAAATTATTTTAAATAAAAGTTTTTTATAAAATATTTTTTATTATTATAAATAATTTTTTATTATTTTAAAAATTTATTATTATTTTAATTTTTTTAAATTAATATTTTATTATTTATATTATATTTTTATTTTATTATTAAATAAAATTAAAATATATAATAATATAATTAAAATAATATTATATAATAATTAATAAAATTAAAATATAATTTTAATATTTTATTTTTTTATTAATAATAATTTTATTTATAAATTTTTTTTTAATATTTTTTTATATTTTTTTAATATTTATAATAAATTTAAGATTTATAATAATAATAAAAAAATAAAAAAACTATTTTTAAAATTTATAATAAAATAATAATATTTAAATATATATAAAAAAAATTATTATAAAAAAATAAATAATTTAAAAAAAATTTAATTAATTAAAAAAAAACTAGATTATATATATAATAAAAAAATAAATAATTATAATTAAATATAAATATATAATAAATTTTAATTTAAATAATTATTATATATAAATATTATTAAAATAAAATATTAATTTTTAATTTTATATAAAAATAATAATTATAAAAATATTAAATTATATATTTAATATAAAAATAATTAATAAATAAAATATTATTTAATTTAAAATATTATTATAAAATTATAAATTTAAAATTATAAATATAAATTTTATATAATAATAAATTTTTTTTATTATTTTTTAATTTTTAAAAATAATATTAATAATTTAATATTTTATTTTTATTAATTATATTATAAATATAAATTTATTATTTATTTTATAATTATATTTTATTAAATTTTTATTTATTTTTAATTATTTTTTTATATTTTATTTTATAATATTTTAATATATATAATTTATTTAATTTTTATATTAATAAATATAAATTAATATTTAATATTTAATTATTTTAAAATAATATAAAATATAAAATAATATATTATATATAAAAAAAAATAAAAATATTAAAAAAAAATTTATAATAATTAAATAAAAATAATTAAAAATATAAATATTAATATAATTATAATTTTATATTTAAAAAAAAATAATTAAATTAATTTATAAATAATTATTACGAGATAATAAAGAGATTTAACGCTTTATAATAATAAGATTTTTTATTTCTAGAATATATAAAATATATAGTGAATAAATAAATATATAATTAATAGAATTATAATATATAAAAACTTATTTATTTAGTTACTAACTTTAAGTAATAATTAAGTATTTATCTTAATATTAATTATTAAAATATAGAGTAACTCTATAATAATTATCTATAAAAAAAAAAGAAAAGTAATACTTTTATTATTTATATACGATTTATTATATATTTTATATCTATATACTATTAATTAATAGGAAGTTGTATAGCTCGTAGTTACTAGAAATAATAAGTATTATTAATTAAGTAGATACGAAAGTAAGTACGAAGTTCTAGAATATTATTATAAGATTTTAATATCGATATAAGATTAAGTATATATTACGAATTATATAATATAGTTAATTCTTAAGAAGAAAAGAAAGGAGATATTTATTAAAAATATTTATATTCTAGATAATTAAATAGCTCTATATAAAGTAAGATAATATATTATATAAATAATATATATAAATTATATAATATTCTAGTATTATTATACTAATATAATAATTATCTTCTCTTTTTAATAGTTTTATTCTTAAAATCTATATACTTAATAATCTACTAGTATTTTTTTAAAAACTTATTAAAAATCTTTAAACCTTTATAGAGATATAAGAAAAAGAGCTTTTTTATTTATAATTAAATTTTATAAAGCTTATATTATAACACGATAATAATAAATAATAAAATATAATAAAAATAAGTTATAAAATACGATTATTATATATATTTATAATATATTATAGCGTAGTTTAGTGGGCCTTAGTATTACTTTAAAATATTAATAAATTTTAACTTTATTTTATTAATAATACCTTTACTACTTGTTTTCTATATAAGAATTATATATTTTTTATATTTTCTTATTATTTTATTATTAAGATATTTGTTTATATATAGTCTATTAGACTAGCTAAATATAAAGATTAAGTTAATTAAATAAAATTCTAAGAAAGTTCTCGCCATTAAATTTATAATAATAATAAACTTATTATTTAAACTAGTTAATATTACTATTCTACTTCTAATTATTAACTAAATTATAGTATAGTAAGGCTTAGTAGTTTTTAATAAGATCTATAATACTAACTTTTATATACGGAACTTTAGAATTATAGCTATAAAACTTCTAGGTATCTATAGTAATAGGAGCTTAAAAAAGTCTTCTTAATTATTATTAAATATTAATTATTAAATAATAATTATTTTTCCTACTTAACCTTCGCGCGATTTAATAGTAATAATAGATATTAATATATCTATATTATAAACAACTAATAGACTTTATATATTATAAAATTTTTTATTATAAATATTATTAGTCTCTACTCCGTTCCTAGCTTTATTATAAGTAAATATTATTATTAAGACTAATTACTATTTACTTTTAAATTATAATATATATAGTCGTTATATTTATAGTCTTAAAAGTATAAATTTTAATTAATTTAAAATCTTATATAAATTAATACTTATAATAGTTATATATTAAATTAATAATTAAATAAGTTAGAGTAATATTTTTATAAGACCTTCTTATAATTCTTATAATTTAAGAAAATATATTTATTATATTTAAAAATATTATTAATATTACTTTATAAAAGTAATTTCTTATATATATTATATAGAGCTAACGTATACTAAGTCCTATATAAATATATAGAATTTATTAACTATATAATTATCTATTTATATAAGCGTACTTATATAGAGAAATTTAATAATATTATATATATTAATTATTATAATAAGAAGCTTTAATATTACTATAATATATTTAATACTATAATAATAATAATTATAAGAATAAAAAATTATTTAAAATTTATATATATATTTAATAAATAAGAACTCGGAATATTTATAATTTATAAATTCTAATATATAAATAAGTTAATAAGTTAAATTATTAATATTTTAAGAAATATAATATATATATTCTTTATATATATTTTAGAGATACGTTATATTAATATTAATTTAAGATTAAAATATTAATAGTATTTTTATATTCTCTTATCCTAAGATTCTCTAAATTCTCTAGAGAAGAGAAATATTTTAAATCTATAATTTTTAATATCTAAACTTTTTATTATACTCTTATAAAGAAGTAGGCTTCTTATTATACTTTTATAAAATAATAAATAAATATTATATATAACTTTTTTATTCTAATTATATTTTTTATACGCTCTCGACGTAAGTATTCTATAGAGGAAGATATTTTTAAAATACTTATAAAAATCGTCAAAACTTTAATATAAGTAGATATAAAGGTAATAATTAAGGTATTAATTAAGACTATCACTTCTATAAAGTTAAAAGCTATTATTTTTATTAAGTCTAAGATTATAATATTAATTAAGTTAAAAATTAATAAGATTAAATCTATTATAATATTTATTTCTATTATAATAGCTAAGCTTAGAAAGGAGATTATATTTATAATTATTTATAAATATTAATTAAAAATTATAATTAAAGATAATACTCTTTAAAATAAACTTATATAAACTCCTAAGATTTTTTATATTAAATTAAATAAGGAGGGTACTATTCTTAATAATAATAATAAATTTATTAATTTAATTATATTTAAGCTACCTCCTAAGAGCGATAATAATATTAGTAATATAAAAGAAACTAAGTTATAATATTTTTTTTTTTTCTATTCCTAGTATACGCCCTTTAGGTAAAAGAATTATTTTTTAAATACTTTTTAAATAGTTATTAATTTAACCTACTAATTATATATAATAGTTTAATATATATATAAATTATTTACTATTCTTAAGCTCTTCTTCTATATTTATATTATTTATTATAGACTTTTATTATTCTCTTTAATTCTATTATATTCTTTTTATAAATTTATTAATTATACTTTAATAACTAATTCTTTTATTAAACTTTATAAAAATATTAACTCTTTAATTTAATTTTATTTAGAATTTTCTTTACTTTATAATCTGAACTATTATTTATAAGTTTTAATAATATATATTTTAGTATATTATTATTATTATCTCTATATTTATATAATTTTAATAAGGATATATAAAAAATAAAGTAAATTCTATAAATAGTTAATAATATAAGATAATAGATTTAACTTTCTATTAATATCTTTATTTAAAAGAGATTAATATACTTATATAAAAGCTTCCTATTTAGTTATCTTTATTTAAAATTTTTTATTAATAATATTACTAGATCGCCTTTATTAAAGCTGATCAGCTTATATATTTTATTATAATATTTAATAAATAATTTTATTATATCTTATTAATATTTCGCTAGCTCTTTATAAAGTTTATATAATTTTTTAACCTTTTCTTTTATAGTAAATACTCTTTCTCTTAAAATATTATTCTTAATATTTATTAGAATTTTAAGATTATAATTATATATTATTTTAAAAGGGCTATAGCTTATTATAGTTTACTTAACTTAATAATATATAAATTTAATTAAGAGTAGAAGTTCTATTTAATTACTTTACTACTTATTATAATAGATTTATAGGTATTATTTTAGTAATTAATTCTATCTTTTTATTTATTTATTTATTTAAGGATAGAACGCTATACTTAGTTTATATTTTATTTATAAATTATAATATATATTAGATTAGAAAGTACTAGTAAAGATATTTTTTTTATTAATAATAATACTCTTTAAGTTATTATACTTAAGGGTTATTTTAATAAAAAATAAGTCTATTAATTTAATAGTATTAACTTTTTTTATAATTAATATATATTAAACTATTTTTATATATCTATTTACTACTACTAGAATTATATTATAAACGTAGTTTTAAAATCTACTTAAGAAAAGATTAATAATAAAATCTATACTAAGTTCTTATTATAAATTACTAGATATAGATAACACCCATAGTTTATTATAAAGATAATAATATTTTATTTTAATTTTTTAATATATATTATAAGAATCTATATACTCTTTAATATTTTAATTTATAATAAGTTAATAGAATTTCCTATTTAATAATTTTATTATCTTATTAACGCTAAAATAGTCTATTAATAAATTATTATAATAATATTTTAATAATTCTTATATTATTATACTTTAATTAAAAATATAAATTCTTTAATCGCATCTTAATAAATTATATTTATTAAAATATTATTTATTAACTTTAATTATATATTTATTAAGAGTTTTTTTATTCTTAACTTTCTTTACTATTATATTATATAATTATAGAGATTTAATTAATTTAATAATTAATTCGTTATAATTATTATATATTATTTTATTTAAAGTTATTATATTAATAATAGAATATAAAATAAATTATTTATAATTAATAATTCTAATAATAGAGTTAAGCTATTTCTTAATTATATTATAATAATATTAAGTTAATATCTTACTTATATTTTTTACTTTTATAATATAAAAGTTTTTAAGTCTTATTAAGTAAATTATATTTTTTTATAAAGTAGTATTAATTAGATTTAATATAAATTTTTATTTTTTTTATTAATTTAATTACTTCTTTTTTATATTTTTTATAATTTAAAAGACTCCCTTTCTAATTATAATTTAAAATAGGTTAAATAGCTTTCTTAAATTTATAAGCTTTTATTATAATATAGATAGTAGTTTATTTATTAATATTTTCTTATATTTATAATTAGGGCGTCTTAATAATATATTAACTAGATTTATTTTACTTACTTTATATAAGATAATAAAGTTAAATATTAATAATTTTATAATTTATTAAATCTATCTTTAATTTAATTCTTTTAAATTTATAAATACTTTAAGGTTATTATAATCTATTAAAACTTTAATAGAATAAAAACTTTCTTTATAATAATATTATTATTATTTAAATACTATAATAATAACTAATAGTTTCTAGTTATAAATTTTATAATTTTTTTTATAATAATTATCTTTCTTAATTAAAATATAATTAGATATTATTAACTATTCTTTTATAATTAGAATAGAATATTAGTTATTATATAGTCTAATATATTTATTTTAATCCTTATTTTTTTATAAAAATTAAAGTATTTTAAAATTAATATTTCTATAAAGATATTATAAAGCTATTAAAATATATATTCTTTATATTTTCTTTATTTTAGGGGTTTATTTTTCCTTTCTTATATACTTTTTTATAATAATTTTATTAAGGATATTATTAAGTATAAGTAATATTAAATAAACCTTTAAAAAAAATTAATAAAATTTAGAAATACTTAAACTTTATAATATATCTTTAGCCTCGATTATTTTTAGATAGTATTTATTTTACTTTTATTTATTATTATATTTTTAATAGATATAATAAATCCTAGAAATTTAACTTTCTTTATAAGAAATTAATATTTTTTTAAGTTTATATAGAGCTTAAACTGCTTTAGTTAATTAAGAACTTATTTAATATAATTTAAATATTTTTTTTCTAATTTTAAAAAGATAAGGATATTATTTAGATAAATAATATAAAATTTATTTAATAAATTAATAAAAGCCTTATTAATATAAGTTTAGAATATTATTAAAGTATTAATTAATTTAAATAGTATTACTATATACTTAAAGTATTTATAATATATATAAAATATAGTCTTCTACTTATCTTCTTTCTTAATTTAAATATAATAATAAGTATTTTTAAAATTTAATTTAATAAAAATCTTAATACTATTTAAATAATTTAAAGTTTTGTTAATTAGAAGTAAAAAATAATAATTTTTTATTATTATTTTATTTAATTTATAATAATTAATATATAAACGCAACTCTCTATTCTTTTTTAAAATAAATAAGATAGAGGTATTTATAAAATTAGTAAAATATTAAATCTATCTCTTTTATTAATATATTATTAAGGTAAATCCATAAAACTTTAAGTTTTTTTATTAAAAAATTATAGAGAGAACTATAAAGTAAATTAACTATTATTTTAATAATATAATTATTACTTTTATAAAATAGTAAATAATTTACTTTCTTTATTAAAAAAATATTCTAATATCTCTTTAATTCTTTAAATAATATTATAGAAACTATAATAAATTTTAAACCTAACTATATCTTAATAACCTTAATTATAGAATTAGATAATAAAGAGAATATATTAATAATTATTAATATATATACTTCTAACTATTTTAATAAAGATTTAATAAACTTATAAGTTTTAACTAATTTTAAAATATACTTTTTAATTTTAAAATACTAGATTTTTACTTCTAAATTAATAATAATTTTTTTTTAAGTTAATTCTAGTATACTTAATAATAAAAATAAGTCTTTCTTATTAATTATATAAAAAATAACTTTTATTTTCTTTACTTAACCCTAGCTATTATAAAAATATAACTTAATATAATAAGTATTATAATAATATATAGAATTACTATTTATTTATATTAAATAAAATAGCTTTATATCCTTAATAGGTTTCAACTCTTTTTTAATTATAAAATATTAATTAATTATATTAACTTTAACTTTATTATTAAGCTAGATCTTTATCTTTATTTTATATAATCCTCCTTTTAATAATATTATTCTAGAATATTTTAATCTTAGAATTATATTAAGTTCTTCTTTTTCTCTTACCCCTTAAAAAATAACTTAAATAAGATTTTATCTTTTCTTTACTCTTTAATTAAGTAATTATTAAGATTTTCTACTAGTATTTTATTAAGATTATTATCCTTATTCTTAAAATAAATAGTAGAATAATACCCTTTTTATTATAAGTATAATAGTCTATGTCTTTTAGATTCTATTTTAGATATATAAAGCTATTATTATCCTTACTTTTAAATAATATATTTTTAGAGTTATCTTTAAATTTATTCTTCTAAAACTTATTATTATTTTTATTTTTTTTCGCTAAAATACTATCTACAACTTTATAAATAATAGAGATAACTTTCTTTTAATTACTTTTTAAATAAAAAGCTAGTACTATAAATTCGCTTTAAGTAATAAAAACTTATTAAATATTTATAATAATTATATAAAAACTTAGATATAACTTTATATAAAGATTTATATATTAATATTTTTTATTTAAAAAAAATAATTAGGCTTTAAGACTACTTAAATAAGTTTTAAATTATTAAATTATTTAATTTAATTTCTATTTTGTATTAACTATTAATTAAACAACGTCTAGTATATAATTTATTAAATTTTTAATAAAATTTAATAAAAAGGTCTTAAATTTATTTTATATAAAATTAGAGTTAGGATAATCCTATTTATAATTATATTAAAATTTTTTAATATCCCTTTTTAAATATTATATAATATATAAAATCTTTAATAAATTATTTAGAAAGTTTTAAGATATTAGATAAAAATATATCTTAACGTTTTAAACTTAATTTTAATATTTTCTTAATATTTTCTTTTTATATTTTTTAAGAATTAACGGCTTTATAGTCTTTCTATATAAGCCTATTTTATTAATATTATATATAAAGCGCTTTCCGTCTATAATATTAATAATAAAAGATAAATAAGAGATAGACTTTTTTAATAAATTTTATACTATCTTTATATAAATAAACTTGGTATTTTAATAAATAAAATATAAAGAAAATTTATCTTTATTATATTCTATACGCTTTAAGGAATTCTTTATAGTCGCTGTTAATAGCTTTTATCTAAAATTAATAATTTTATATTTAAGTTATTTAAGTTACTTCCGCTTTAATAGCTTATCTCTTATATAATAAATATTTTATAAGTATTTATTAATTATTAAGATAGCTAGTTAATCTAGCTTATTAATAATATCTTAATCTATAAAGATTTAATTCTCTTTTTAAAAGTTTTAATTTTTTTATAAAGTTAATCCGCTTTACTTATTATTAATTTATAATTTAATAGTATAATAACTTTCTAGATATAAGTTAATATTTATAAGTATACTAATTACGGATTGATATTCCTTTTAAAGATAAAAAAATTAGAACTATTATAGGATTTTGATATTAATATAAGATTAAGTATATATTATAAATTATATAATATAGCTAATTTTTAAGGAGAAAAGAAAGGAGATATTTATTAAAAGTATTTATATTCTAAATAACTAGATAGCCTTATATAGAGTAAGGTAATATATTATATAAATAATATATATAAATTATATAATATCCTAGTATCACTATATTAATATAATAAATACTAAGATTTCTTCTTCTAGTAATTAAAATCTAGTAACAGCGATATATATAATAATAATAATATAAATTACTTATAAATAATTATCTTAAAGGATTAAATAAAGTAAAGTAAATAATAAGTAATAGTTAATTAGAAGATAAGTAAAAGATAAGGAATAAGCGATTATAATTAAAAGATTGAAAAAGTTAAAAAAGTTAAAAAAACTATAAGTAAGAAAATATTAAAATAAAGTAATATTAAATCGTAAGGAAAATAATAATATTCAACTATATAGAACTAGACTAGATTTAATAAAGCTTTAATAAACTTTTATTTATAATTAAGTATAGTAGTATACTATACGTCTAGTTTCTTATCGCGCGAGAAATATATATAAATACTATTAGATTTAAGTAACTCTTTAATATAATTCTTAAAGATCTTTAAAACGCGGATTATTAATACTACTTTTAAAGCTTTATACTTTTAAATATATTTATATTCTATCTCTTATAGAATTTTAATAGATAGTGAATTAATAAAAAGTAATAAATATACTAACTATAGAGAAAGCTCTAGAGGTATTAAGATATATACTTATAAAGCTAATAATAAGATAAATAGATAAGTTATTAGTAAAGTAAATAGCTAAGTAAATAGTAAAGTAAAGAATTATTTTTAGAAGTTATCTTATAGGCGATTAAATAAGATATCGAATTACTTATTAAATAAAACGTTTAAGCTTACGATTTACTACTTAGTAAAACTAATTATAATAATAAGAACGAAGAGTCTATATAAGAATTATTAATAAAATAATAATAAGTTAAATAAATAGCTTGTCTTTTTAAGATAAAGCGTCTATTAAATTAAATACTTATTAAAAGAATTTAGAGATCCTTTTTTCAAAAAATACTAGTAAATAAATAAGATAATATAATAACGCTTTATAATAATAAATTAAGTTTTTAATACTTTATAGCGATAAAATCTTTCAATACTTTATAATAATAAAAGAAAGATAAGAATCTTAGTATTAAATCTTATACTATTACTACTATATTATTACGAGATAATAAAGAGATTTAATACTTCGTAGTAATAAAATCTTCTATTCCTAGAATATATAGAATATACGGTGGATAGATAAATATATAATTAATAAAGTTATAATATATAAGAACTTATTTATCTAGTTACTAGCTCTAAATAATAACTAAGTATTTATCTTAGTATTAATTATTAAAATATAGAGTAACTTTATAATAATATTTTAATAATAATAATTTAATATAAAATTATATTTATATAAATTTATTATTTTAACTTTATTTAAATATTTTTATTAATATTTTTATATTTTTAAATATAATTATAAAAATAATTATATTTTTAAAAATAAAATTATTATAAATTATTATTATTTTAATATTATTAATTTAATTAATATTTTATATTTTATATATAAACTTTTTTAAAATATAAATATATAAATAATTTTTATTTTTAATATTTTTTATTTAATTATATAAATAATTATTAATTTTTAATAATATTTTATATTAATATTTTTATTTTATTATATAATTAATTATTAAATTTTAATAAACTTTAATAATATTTTAACTTTAATATTATTATTTTATTATATAAAGAATTATTATATATTAATAATATTTAATAAAAAATAAAATTTTTAAAAATAATAATATATAAATTTAAAAAAATAATATTTAATTTTTAAAAAAATAAATATCTTAAAAAATTTATAAATATTTAATTATTTATTTAAATATTAAAATTATATTATTAATTTTTAATTATTTTTTATTAATAATTTATATAATTCTTTTTTTATTATATTTAATAATTTTAATATATATTATTATTTTATTATTATTTTAAATAATATATATTTTAAAATACTTTAAAATATATAATAAAATTTAATAATATAAAATTTAATATAATAATAATATTTTATATTTTATAATATTATATTATATATTATATTAAAATAAAATTAATAATAATATTAATATTTAAATATAATTAAATATTTTAAATAATTAAAAATAAAATTAATTATTATATAAATATTTATATAATATTTAAATATTTAAAAATTAAAAATTTTAAAATTAAATTATAAAAATCTTATTAATACTTTAATAATATTATAATAATATTATATTTATATATTATTATAAATAAATTAAAAAAATATTAATTTATAAATATAATTTATTATTATATAAACTTAATATTTTATTAAAAAATTTAATATTTATTAATAGAAATAATTATTATATATTAATTAATAAATATAATATTAAAATTTAATATTAAAATTAAATTAAATTAATAAAATTAATTTAATAAAATTTTAATAATTTAAATATTAATTTATAATTTTTATAACTTTATTTTTTTTTAATTAATAGAATTAATATATTTAAATTTTATTTTTAATAAATTATAAACTTAAATATATAAATATTATTAATTATAATTTAAATAATTTTTTTTTTTTATATTTAAATATTATATTTAAATATTATTTAAGATTATAAAATTATTATAAAACTATTAATTTTTTAAATTTAAAATATATTTATTAATTAAATAATTAATTTTATTTAAAATTATTATTTATTATATTTAAAAAATATAATATTAATAATTTAATTAAGTTAAAGAATATTAATAATAATATTATTTATTTATTATTAATAATTATATTAATATAATTTTAATATAAATAAATTTTTAAATTATATTATTAAAAAGTTCTTTATTATATAATATTATTTTTTAATTTAAATATTAATATATAAATAAATAAAAAAATTTTATTTTATAAAATATTTAAAATAAATTATTTTATTATTTAAATTAATTAATAATTTTTATTAAAATTAAAATTATTATTATTAAATATTTATATAATTTTTAATTTAAATAAATATAAAAAATTTTATAAAATTTTTATAAATCTTATTAAATATTATTTATATTTATTAAATTTTTAATTAATTATTATTTAATTAAATAATTAAAAGAGATTAATTATTAATTATTATTTTTTTTATTTATTAATTAATAATATTATTTTATTAAATAAAATTAAAATTATTAAAATTAATTATTTTTAAATATATTTAATTTTTTTTAATAATTAATTATTATTTTTTTATTTTTTATTAATTAAATAAAGATAGTATAAATAATAAATATAAAAATATTATTAAACTTTTTAATAAAAATTTATTTAAATAATTATTTATTTTTTTATAAAATTTATAATTATTATTTAAAATTAATATTTTTCTTTAATAATATAATAATTTATTTATTATTATATATTATTATATTAAATAAAAATATTTTTTTTATCTTATTAAAAAAATTATATAATAATAGAAAAAAGAATAAATAATAATTTTAAATAAAAATATTAAAAATAATAATTATTAATTTTTATTATATTTATTTTTATTTTATAATATAAATTTTAAAGTTAATAAATTAATTTTTTTAAAAATAAATAATATTAATATTTTTAGTTTTATTATTAAATATTTTTAAATATTTTTATTATTATTATTTTTTATTTTAATTTAAAAATAATATTAATAATTTATAATTATATTTTTTATTAAATTATTTTTATTTATAAATATTTTTATATTATTATTATTTAATATAATTATTATTTTAAAAAATTAAAATAATTAATTAAATAATATAATTATAAAATAAAGAGTTTTATTTTCTTATTATAATTAAAAAACTTAAAAAAAAATTTAAATATATTAAATAAATTTAAAAAATAAAAAATTTATTAATTTTTAATAATAATAATAAATAATTTAAAATTAATTAAAACTTAATATTTATATAATAATTTAAAATAAAAATAATATATAAATAATTCTTAATATAATTAAAAAAAAATATAAATTAAAAAAAATAAATATTTATATTAAATTAATTTATTAATTATATAATTTAATATTTAAAAATTTAAAAAATATTATTAAATATATTTAAAAGTTCTAAAAAATTAATAATAAATTAAAGTTTTTATATAATAATATTATTTTATTAAAATTTTATTTATATTATTTATTTCTTATAAATTTTAATAAAGTTTATTAAATATTTATTATTATTTTTATTTAAATATATAATTTATTTAATTTTAATATATAAACTTTTATTAAAATATTATTAATTATAAATAATAAAAAATAATATATATAAATTAAAGATAAATTATTAAAAATTATTAAATATTATTATAAAATTTTTATTTTTAAATTAAAAATAATTTTTTTAGAATTTAATATATATAATATTTTAAATAACTTTATTTAATAACTTTAATATATTTATATAAAATATTTAAAATAATAAAATATTATTTTATTATTTTAAATATTTATTAAAATTAATTTTTTTAAAAAGATTAAGAATAAATTAATTTATAAATATTATATATAAAATTATTAAAAATTTATTTTTTATAAAAATATTATTATATTTAATTTATATTTTATAAAATTTATTTATAATAATATATATAATTTTATTATTTTTATTAAATTTAATAAAATTTAATATTTTATTATTTTTAAATATAATTATATTAATTTTTTTAAAAATTTTTATATTAAAAATAAGATTATAATTTTTTAATATTTTTAATATTTTAAATTTAAATAAGAATAAGAAAATTATTATATTTAATATTTTTAAATTAATAATAAAAATAAATATATAAATTATAAATTTTAATTATTTTTTAAAAATAAAAATATTATTTATAAATAAATAATATTTAAAAACTTTTAATAAATTAATAAATTAAAATAATTAAATTAAATATTAATAATTAAAATATATTTTTTATTATTAAATTTAAAATTTAATAAAAATTTATAATTTAAATTTTTAAAAATAATTAATTATATTATAATATATATTTTTATAATTAAAATAAAAAATAAATTAATTTATAAAATTTAATATAATAATTATTTTTTTTTTAATTATATATAAATCTTAAATTTTTTTATTTAAATTAAAAATTAAATTTAAAAAAAATTAATTAATAAAAATAAATATTATTTTTTAATAAATTATAAAAATAATAATTATATTTATTAAATATATTATTTTTATAAATAAAAAATTATTTAAATTTTTAATATATATTTTAAAAAATAAAAATTTATTTTTATTAATAATATTATTTTATTTATTCTATTTTTTTTATTTTTAATAAATTTATTATAATTAATTTTATTTATATTTTTATTAATTAAATAATTATAAATTTTTATTTTAAAAAAAAATATATAAAAATAAAAAGTTTATAATTAAAATATTAATTTAATTTATATTAAATTAATTTTTAAATAATTAATTAATATATTATTTAATAAATTTTTTTATATTAATAAAATTTTTATAATATAATTTTAATAAATTTTTAATAATTATTTAAATTTAATATATTTATTATATAAAATAAAAAATATAAAAAATTTTTTATTAAATTTATTATTTTTTAATTATTTTATTATTATTATATTTTTTTATATAAATATAATTAAATTATATAAATTAAAAATTTATAATAAAATTATATTAAAAAATATATAATAAATATAATAAAAATTAATTATAAATAATAAATATAAATTATTAATAAATAATAAAATCTAAATTTTAATAATATTATTTTAAAAAAAAATAATTTTTAAAAATAAATAAATTTATATTTTAAAATAAAAATTAAATAAAAAAATTATTTATTATAAAATATATTAAATTATTTAAAAATTTAAATAATATAAAGATTTAAATTATAATAAAAATTTTATTTTTATAATTAAATTTATAAATTATTAAATTATTTTAATTATTATAATAATAATAAATTAAAATTTTAAATAAATAAATATTAAAATAATTTTTTTTATAGAAAAAAAAATTTATATAAAATTATTATAAAATTATAATAAAAATAAAAAAAATAAATTTATTATTTAAATAAAATTTTATATAAATTAAAATAATTATTTTAAATATAATATAATCTTTTTATTAATTTTATTAAAATTTTAAATTTTAAATTTTTAAATATTAATTTAAATATATTTATTAATATTTTATTAAATATAATAATAATTTTATATATAAATAATTTATTAATTATAAATTTTAATAAATAAAATATTTAATAAATTAAAAATATTTTTAATTTATATTTTTATATAATTAATTTTAAGTTATATTATTATTAATAATAAATTTTTTATTTAAAATAAAAAATATATATTAAAAAAATTATTTAAAATTTTAATTAATAAAAATATAAATTTATAATTATTTTTATAAAAATTAATTTTTATTTAAAATTTTTTTTTAATAATTATTAAATTAATATTTTTAATAAATAATTATATTAATAAATTATTAAATTTTTTATATATATTATATTAAATATATAATTTAATATTATATTTTTTATTTTAATAATTAATTATTATATATTAAATTTTATTTAAATTTATTAAAATATTATTAAATAAATTATTTAATATTTATAAATTATATTAAATTATTAATTAATATTTTAAAATAATTTTAAATTATTAATAAATTATATTAATTTTAATTAAATAAAAAATTATAATATATATTAATTAATTTTTAGTTTTATTTTTTATATTAATAATAAATTTATTAATTAATAATTTAAATAATAATTAATTATTATTTTATTTATATATAAAGTTAAATATATTAAATAAATATAAATAATTAAAAAATTATTTAATTTTAAAATCTTTTATAAGAATTTAAATTTAAAAATAAAAAATTAATAATAAAAATTATTATTATTTTTAATAATAATTAAAAAGTTATTATTTTTATAAAAAATTTAAAATTTTATATTTATAATAAATATATTAATATATATTATTACTTTATATATAAAAAAATTATTAAAAATATAATAAATTTATAATATATTTTAATTAAATATTAAATAATAAATAAATTAATTAAATTTTTATTAAAAAATAAATTTATTAATTTTTAAAATATTTTAAATTTTAAATATATAATTTTAATTATAAATAAAATATAATTTATAAAAATAAAATTTTTATAAAAATAATTTTAAAATAAATTTAATATTTAAAATAATTTATAAAATTTTTAAAAACTTTTATAAAATTATAATATTAAAAATTTTTAATATATTTATTTTATATATTATTTAATTATTTATTAAATAAAAAATAATATATATAAATTATATATTAAATTTTTATTTAAAAATAATATTTAAAATATTAATTTTAATAATATAATATAAAAAAATATTTATTAATATTTTAAAAAATATATAAAATAAAATCTAATTATTTAAATAATTATAAAATATTTTATTATAATATTTTAATAATTTATAATAATTTTATAA
>JAJREH010000102.1:0-31368 GCA_023065455.1 Cladonia rangiferina
CTAAACTTATTAATTTATTTCTTAGTATTTAAATTAAATACTATTCTTTCTTTTATATTAATAATAATAATAATTATATTATATAAATTTTAATTAATTTTATTAATTTTATTTATTTAAATTCTATCTTTAAGTATTATTTAATATTTTAGTTACTTAATAATTATTTAATATAAATTAATTTTTTTATTAAGTATATTAATTTATTAAATTCTTATTAATTTATTAATATTATATATTTATTCTTAATATAATATTAAAAAAATTTAATAGTTTATAATTAAGATAAAAAGTAATTTAAATAATATATATATTATATTTATTAATTTTTAATTATTTATTATTATATCTTAAATATTTTATACTTATAAAAATAAAGTAATACTAGATTTTAATAATAAACTATTAATTTCTATATTTATAAATATTAAAAAGTTAGAAATATTATTAAAATAAATTATTAAGAAATTTTTTTTAGTAATAATTTAATATTATTAAGTATTAACTAGTATTATAAGTTAATTTATAAAAATTAATTTATTTAGAAATACTAAGTATAAAGTAATATAAAGTTTAAAAGTAATTAAAATTATATAATTTTAATTATAAGTAAATAAATTATTTAAACTTTAATTAACTTAATAATAATAAATAAAATATTTAAATTTTAAATATTTTAAATATAAATATTTTAATATAATTAAGATTAAATATATAAAAAAAAGTTTTTTTTTTATAAATAAAATTTCTTCTATATATTTAACTTATATAGTTAAGTTTATAATTAATAAGAATTTAATAAATCTAAATAAATATATATTAAGATATAGATAAGAATATTATTATAAAGATTTATTATTATAATATTACTATAGCGATAGTTACTTAGTCAGCGCTCGGACTAATATTAAACTATTATTAGGCCGAGCGCTTATATCTTCTACGTATAACGCTTTATTCTTTCTTTTCTTCTTCTTAATCAATTAATTTATATATAAAAATTAATATATTCTTATTTCATCCATCGCTATATACGAGGTATATTTTATTTCATAATATTTATTTAAAATTCTAGTTATTAAATATATATAATTAATTATTAAAAGCTAGACTTTATAAGATTTAAAGCTAGTAAAGTAATTCTAAATCTATAATAATAATTAATAAATTATTTAATAACTTATATTAGTTTTATATTTATATTAATTTCTTAATATTTAAAGGAATTAAATTTTTTTATTAGTTTTTTAAATATTATTCTTTATTACTTTAAGAATAAGTATATTAAGTTTTATTTTAAATAATTAATATATTAATATAATAAGCCTTAAGAAAGCTTAGAGTAAAGTAAAAATATTATTAATTTTAAAAAAAAGTATATATATTATAAAGAAGAAAATAGAAATCTTTAAGCTAGAAAAATTTTTAAAAAATAAAAAATATTAAATATATTTTTTAAAAAAATAAATCTTTATATAGTATTTTACTTATTATAATTTTATATAGTTAAGAGTAGAAATATATTTATTTTATTATATTTTAAAGAAAATATAGTAAATATTTTTTAATTTTAATTAAAAAAATATATTAAAATTTAAAACTTTAATATTATAAAAAATAAAAGTTTAAAATTTATTATTAATATACTTTAAGAATAATACTAAGATATAATATTTAAAAAAATAATTATTTAACTTAATTTAAAAAAGATTTATAATTAAATATATAATAAAAGTTAAAAAAATTATATATTAATTAAAATAAAATTTATATATTTAAATAATATAATATTAAAAAGAATTTAAATTTTTTATTAAGAATAAATTAATAAGAATAAATTTAAAAAATATAATTTTTTTTTAAAAGTTTATATTTTTTACTTACTTTATTAATAATTATTTATATAAAAAGAAAATAAAATAAAATTATTTTAACTCTATATAAAAATAATATAAAAAAAATTATTTTCTTTATTAATTAAAAATATAAAAAAAGATTAAAAAAAGAATTTATTTAAGATTAAATACTATAATTATAATAAAAAAAATATTATAAATATAAGTATTTTAAGAAGAATTATTAAGTAATAATTATAAAAAATTAAGTTCTAAATTTTAATAAATAAATAAATTTATAGAGACTAAAAAGTATAAAAAATTATTTTAATAAATATATTAATTTATTATAAACTATTTATTAAAAAAATAAGAATTTAATTAATTTTCTTAATTCTTATTAAGAATAAATAATTATAATAAATAATAAAAAATATTATAATAAAAATAATATTCTTTTAAATTTATTTTTATTAAAAAATAGAAAACTTTCTTTAAAGAAAAATAAATAAATATTAAATAAATTCTAAAAAGTTTATAAAGAGAAAATTATAATCTTATAATAAATATTAAAAATATAAAAAATATATATATTATTTATAAAAAAAAACTATTAAATTCTTATAACTTAAAATATAAATAAGATATAAAAAGATAAAAAAGATAAATAAATAATTAATTTTAAAATATAAATTTTTCTTATTAAATTTATTTATTTAATCTTTAAATTTAAATAAGAAGAAAGAATTAAAATTTTATATAAAAAAATTTAAATTATTTAATAATTAAATAAATTTATTTTAAGAAGTTAATAAAAAAACTTTTAAAAATATTAAAATTAAATTTATAATCTTTTAAAAGTTTTTTAAAGTAAATTAAAAATATATTATATAAATTAAAATATAAAGACTTAATTAATATTTTATATTAAAAAATTCTTAAGAGATTAAGATTTTTAAAGGATAAAAATATAATTTTTTTTAAATTAAAAAATTATCTTTTTAATATTAAAATAAAAGATATTTAAATTAATAAAAGAAATTATTAACTTATCTTTATTTATTAAATTTATATTTATAAATTATTTTATTAATTTAAATTATATAAAAAGTTATATTAATAAACTTTTTAAATATTATTTAAAAAATTAATAGAATTTTTAATAAAGAAATTAATTAATAGAATTTATTTTAAAATTAAATAAATAATTATAATAAAATTTAATAATAATAAAATTAATAAAAGTTTAATTAAAATTATAATTAATAATAAATTAAGTAAAAACTTAATAAAATTTAATTTTATAAGAAAAATATAAGATATTTATAATAAAATATAAATTATATATATTAATAAACTTTAATAAATTAAAAATAAATATTATTATAAATAAAATATAAGATTAAGAAATAATTCTTTAATTTAATATTTAAAAAAGTTAATAATATTATATTTAAAATTTTATAATTAAAAAAAATTAATTCTTTAATAAAATAATAAATTAAGATAATTAAATTTATAAATAATATAATAAATAAAATTTTATTTATTTTAATTCTTAATTTTATTTATATTATTATATAAATTAAAAAAAATAATTTTAATAAAAAAAAATAATAATATTATAAAATAAGATTTATATAATTAATAAAATTATTTATATAAATTTTTTGAATAAATATATAAAATTTAATTATTAATAAATTATTCTATTCTATTTATTTTAAAGAAAAAAAAATAATAAATAAAAATTATATATAAATTATAAAATATTTAATAATATTATTATAAAAATAATTATTCTTTATTATTAATTTTAAAATAAAAAATAATTTATTAAATTTAATATTCTTAAAATATTTAATTAAATTTATATAAAAAAAAATAATAAATAAAAAATAATATTTTATATTAAAAAGAATTTATATAAATATATAATTATATTATTTAAATTAATAAATATTTTTATAATATATTAAAAGAATATTTAAATAAGTTTATTTTAATATATATTAATAATATAATTATTATTTAAAAAACTTAAATAAATAAACTTATATTTAAAAATATTAAAATATATTTTATTAAAAATAAATAAAGTTCTTAAGTTTTATTATTTTAAATTAAGAGATTAAAATAAATCTTAATAAAATAAAAAATATAATTAAATAATTAATATTTATAAATAAATAAAAATATAAATTTTTATTAAAGATTTATTATTTAATATTTTAAAATTATAATATTTTTTATAAACTTAATTTATAATAATATATTATTTATATAATTAAATAAAATAAAGATTTTATTTAAAATATTATAAAAATAATTTATTTTAAATTTAATATTATATTAATTTAATTTAAAATTATTTATTTATTTTTATATTAATATCTTTAATAAAGTTCTTAAAGTAATAATTAATTAATTATTTAACTAAGATAATTTTATTAAAAAAAAAGAGAAAAATTAAGTATATTTTTTATTAATATCTAGTAATTTATTATAATAAAAAGTTAATTAATATTAGAATTAAATATTCTATATATAATAAGAAATTATTATTTATAATAAATATTTTTTATATTTAAAAAGTTTATTTAAAAGGAATTAAGTATTAGATTTAAATCTTATTAAATTATAAAAATTTAATATATTTTTTATTTATTAAGAAATTAAATAAATATCTAGTTTAATAATATAAAGAATTATTTATATTTAATTTTAAAATTAATTATATTAAAGATAATAAGAATAATATTATAAATATATTTAATAAAAAAATTAATTATATAATAAATATTTAATAAAATTTAAGAGTTATATTAATATAAAATTTTAATAAATTATTTAATATAATTATTAATAAATTATAAATAATAATAATAATAATTATTAAAATAAAAAATCTTACTTAATATATATTAGAAAACTTATTAGAAATATTAATAATTATAATTTATCTAAAAAGATTAATTTAAGTTTATTAATTTTTTAGAAATATATTTATATTTTTATAAAAATAAAAGAAGAGATTTTTAAAATTTATTTTAAAATAAAAAACTTTAGTAGGTATTAAGAAATTAAAAAAATTTTAAATTTTTTTTAAAAGTTTTTATTTCTTTAGAATATATAAGTATATTAAGAATTATATTATTTAATATAATATATATATTAGAATAAAATATATATAATATAAATTATATAAAGAATTAAAATTATTATTATTTTTTAAAGAAGTATAGAAAAATATAATATAAAATTTTATTATTAAGTTTTTTAAATTAAAAGAATAATTAATAATAAATTTATAAAATAAATATATTTTATATTATATAAAAAAACTTTTAATATAGAAAATCTTGTTTATATATTTTTAAAAATAATAATAATTTATATAAACTTCTTAATAAGATTATTTTAAATTAAGATAAACTTTTTAACTTTAAATTTTAAAAATTATTAATAAATATAATAAAATTAAAATTAAATATAAATATTATATTCTATTCTTAAATTAATAATTAAAAAAAAAAATTAAATATTAAAATAATATTTTTATTATTATATTAATTATTATTAGAATAATTAAATTATTTATTTATTTAATATTTAATTAATATATAATAAATTCTTATTAAATTCTATTAAGATATTATTATTTTAAGTTAATTATAAATTTAAATTTTAAATAATATTATTATTTAAAAATATTAAGTTTAAAATATAAAAAACTATAATTATAATTTAAGAAATAAAAAAAATTTATTAAAAATTATAGAAGAATTTATAATTTCTAAGTAATTATTTAATAATATATTATAATTAAAAATAATTAAAAGGTTTAATTATTTTTAAAAGAAATAAAATATTTTTTTTTATAAAACTTTTAAAATTAATAAATTTAATAATAAGTTTAATTATATTAAATTTAATCTTTTTTTTATAAAGAAATATAAAGAAAATATAAATTATTTTTTAAATTTATTTTAATTAATATATAAGTACTTAATATTTTATATTTTATTTTTAAAGAAAGTTAATTTTATAATTAATCTATAAATAATTTTTCTTAAATTTAATAAAAATAATAAGAAATATAATATTAAGGAAATTCTAAATTATTAGAAAATTAATAATAAATAAAAATACTTAATTAAGTAATTAAATTATAATTTATTAAAGAATATATAAAAATTATTTTTAATACTTAATTATTCTAGAAAACTAATATACTTTTAAATTTAAAATTCTATTTTATAGAAAATTTAAAGAGAAATTATTCTTAGAAATTATAATTAAAATTAAAGTCTTCTTTTCTTTTTTTTTATATTATTATATTTTTTATCTCTTAATTTATTATCTTTTTTTATTTTATTTTAATATTTTTAAATTTAATAAAAACTATTAGAGTCTAGTCTATAGTATAATAAATATAAAGATAAAATATTAAAGTTAAGAAAGAAAGAATTTATAGAGTATATAAAGAATTTATATAAATAATATAATAATAATAATAATAATAACTTTTTAAACTAAGCTTAATAAAGTAATATAAGTAAGTAAAAACTAGTTTATAATATTACTTTTCTTCTTTACTAAGTATTAACTCTAATATTTATAATTAAAAGTTATACTTAATATTCTATATACGTTTATTAATCTATTAATTTATTAATTTATTTATTACTTTATTTATCTTATATAAACGTTTAATTAAATTTTTCTAATAAGTAAAAAAAAGAAAAGATAATATTATCTTTATATATAAATAATTCGTTATATTATATATTTTAATATTAATATTCTATAAGTTAATAGAATTCTATATAATCTATAGTTATTATATTATTATAAGCTAGCTTGTATTAAGTTAATAGGATTAGAATAATATAATATATAAATATATTTTATTATAAAGTTTAGATTAATATTAAGAAAGTAATTAAAAGTTATATAATCTTAATTATTATAATTAAGTTAATTAAGTTTTAAATAATTTAATTATTAATAAATAAAATATTTAAGCTTTAAATACTTTAAATATAAATATTTTAATATAATTAAGATTAAATATATAAAAAAAAGCTTTTTTTTTATAAATAGAATTTCCTTCTATATATTTAATTTATATAATAAAGAAAAGTTTATAGTTAATAAATATTTAACTACTTATATTAATCTATACTTATATATATATTTTAATATCTAAAAAAATTAAATCTCTTTATTATACTTTAAATACTATTTTTTATTATTTTAAAAATAAATATATTAGATTTTATTTCTAGTAAATAATATATTAATATAACTAGCCTTAAAAAAACCTAAAGAGAAAAAAAAATAAAAATAAAAATCTTACTAGTTCTTAAAAATAATATAGTAATTATAGAGAAAAGTATAAAAATTCTAAAATTAATAAGATTTTCTAATAAATAGGAAATTCTTAACGCGTTTCTTAAAAATATTAATCTTTATATAACTTTTTATTCTATTTAGTTTTAGAATATAAAATTAAGGAATATATTTATTTTATTATATCTTAAAAAAAATATAATAAATATTTTTTAATTCTAATTAAAAAAATATATAAAAATATAAGATTTTAATATTATACAAAATAAATTTTTTAAGTTTATTAATAATAAATTATATATATAGAACTTATTAATAATATTTTTTAAAAATAATATAAAAATACTCTACTTAGAAAAATAACTTTATATTTTAATTTAAAAAGAACTAATAATTAAATATATAGTAAAATTTCATAGTATTTTATATTAATTAAAATAAAATTTAAAAATATAGATAGCGTAATATTAATAAAAACTAAAATCTTATATTAAAAATAAGTTTATAAGAGTAGATTTTTAGAAAATTAAAGAATTTTAAAATTTTATATTCTTTATATATATAATTAATAATAGATTATAAAAAAAAAAATAGAATAAAGATTATATAAAAAAAAGAACGTCTTTATAATAAACCTAGTATTATAAAAAAAGATTAAGAAGATAAAAAAATTTAAGAAGAACTTATTAAATATTAAATATTATAATTATAATAAAAAAGGCTATTATAAAAATAAATATCTTAAGAAAAACTATTAAATAGTAATTATAAAGAAGCGAGACCTAAATATTAATAAATAAATAGATTTATAAAGATTAAAAAATATAAAAAGATATTTAAATAAATATACTAGTTTATTATAAATAGCTTATTTTAATAATATATACTAGATATACTTATTAAAGAAGTAAGGATTAAAATAGTTCCTTAAATAACACGTTTAATAAATAATTATAATAAATAATAAGGAATATTATAGTAAAGATAATACTTATTTTAATTTATTTTTTAAAAAAGAAGATCCTCTCTTAAAAGAAATACTTAATATTTCTAAAAAAAATTAAGAATATATAATAAATTGAATATAATAATATTATATAAAGTTAATTATAATTTAATATTATATAAATATAAAGTTAAGAAAGTAAATAATAAAAATAAAAATAAAAATTAAGAACTTTATACTACGCCTTATTTAAAAATAAATTAAAATTTAAAAAATAAACTAGTAACTATAGCTTAAATATAAAAAGTTTTTATTAAATTTATTTATTTAATTTCTAAGTTTTAATAAAAAGAGAGAATTAAGATTTTATATAAAAAGACTTAAACTACTTTTTAATTAAATAAACTTATTTTAAAAAGTTAATAAAAGAGTTTTTAAAGATTTTAATTCTAAAATTAAATTTAAAATTCTATAAGAATTATTTTTAAAGAAAATTAAAAATATATTATATAAAAAAAAATATAAGAACGCGAATAATATTATATACTATAAAATCTCTAAAAAATCTAGATTTTTAAGAGATAGAAAAGTATTACTTTTTAATTTATAAATTATCTTATTTATATAGAAATAAGAGATATTAAGATTAATTAAAGAAATAATTAATATATTTTTAATAACTAAACTACTATCTAAAAAATATTTTATTAAAATAAATTATAGAAAAAATCTTATTATAAACTTACTTAAGTTTAATTTAGTAAACTAGTAAATCTTTTAATAAAGAAACTATTTAATAAGACTTATTTTAAAACTAAATAAATAACTATTATAAAATCTAATAATAATTAAAAAATTTATTTTTAAACTAAGATTAATAAGAATCTAATTAAAATTATAATTAATAATAAATTAAATTAAGATTTAATAAAACTTAGTTTTATAAAAAAATATAATATTTCTATATTAAAGTACAAGCTATATATACTAATAAATTTTAATAAAATAAAGATAAATACTATTAATAATATAATTAAAAAGATATTATTAAAAATAAGATATAAAATTAAAAAATAATTTTTTAATTTAATATTTAAAAAAATTAATAATATTATATTTAAAGCTTTATAATTAAGAAAAATCAATCTATTAATAAAATAATAAGATAAAATAATTAAATTTATAAATAATATAATAAATAAAATTTTATTTATTCTAAATTATAACTTTATCTATATAGTAATATAAATTAAGAAAAAATAAAAAATAATTTTAAAAGAAAAAATATTATAATATTATAAAATAAAATTTATATAATAAATAAAATTATTTATATAAGTATTCTAAATAAATATATAAAATTTAAAACTTTATTTTAAAAAAAAATATTAATAAAGCTTTTCTTAAATATTAATTATAAAATTATAAAATTAATTTAATTTCTAATATATAACTTATAAAGAAGTCTATTTATTTATTATTATAAAATAAAATAGTTACTCTTATAGAATATATTAAAAAAAATAGAAAGAATTTATTAGAAAATCTTAATTACTAATAAAATATTCTATTTTATTTATTTTTAAAAAAAAGAAAGGTAAATAAAGATTATATATAAATTATAAAGTATTTAATAATATTATAATAAAAAATAGCTATTTATTATCTTTAATTAATAAGCTTTAAAATAAGCTTTAAAGTAAGAAATAATTTATTAAGTTTAATATTTTAAAAATATTTAATTAAATTTATATAAAAAAAAATAATAAATAGAAAATAATATTCTAAATTAAAAAAGATTTATATAAATATATAATTATATTATTTAAATTAATTAATACTTTAATAATATTTTAGATATTTATTAATAATATTTTAAAAAAATATTTTAATAAATTTATTTTAATATATATTAATAATATTTTTATATATTTAAATATATTTAAGGAATATATTAAGTAAATATAATTAATATTTAAAAAATTTAAATAAATAAATTTACGCTTAAAAATATTTAAATATAAGTTTTATTAAAAATAAATAAAGTTCTTAAATTTTATTATTTTAAATTAAGAAATTAAAATAAATCTTAATAAAATAAAAAATATAATTAAATAATTAATACTTATAAATATAAAAGAGGTATAATCTTTTTTAAAATTTATAATTTAATATTTTAAAATTATAATATCTTTTATAAGCTTAATTTATAATAATATATTATTTATATAATTAAAGAAAATAAAGACTTTCCTTAAAATATTATAAAAATAATTTACTTTAAATTTAATATTATATTAATTTAATTTAAAATTATTTATTTATCTTTATATTAATATCTTTAATAAAGTTTTTAAAATAATAATTAATTAATTATCTAATTAAGATAATCTTAATATAAGAAAAAAGAAGAAAATTAAATATACTTTTTATTAATATTTAATAACTTATTATAATAAAAAATTAATTAATACTAAAATTTAATATCTTATATATAATAAAGAGTTATTATTTATAATAAATACTTTTTATATTTAAAAGATTTACTTAAAAGAAACTAAATATTAAATTTAAATTTTATTAAATTATAAAAATTTAATATACTTTTTATTTATTAAAGAATTAAATTAATATCTAGCTTAATAATATAAAAAATTATTAATATTTAATTTTAAAATTAATTATATTAAAGATAATAAGAATAATATTATAAATATACTTAATAAAAAAATTAATTATATAATAAATATATAGTAAAGTACTAAAATTATATTAATATAAAATTTTAATAAATTATTTAATATAAATATTAATAAATTATAAATTATAGTTATTATAATTATTAAAATAAAAAGCTTTATTAAATATATACTAGAAAACTTATTAAAAAATAAAATAATTTTTAAAATTATTAAAAATATTAATAATTATAACTTATTTAAAAAAATTAATTTAAAATTATTAATTTTTTAGAAATAGATTTATATTTTTATAAGAATATAAAGAGAAATCTTTAAAATTTATTATAAAGTAAAAAACTTTAATAGATATTAAAAAATTAAAAAAATATTTAAAAAAATATTAAAAAACTTTTATTTTTCTAAAATATAAAAATATATTAAGAATTATATTATTTAATATAATATATATATTAAAATAAAATATATTTATTATAAATTCTATAAAAAGTTAAAATTATTAATTTTTTTTAAATAAACTTAAAAAAGTATTATATAAGATTTTATTATTAAATTTTTTAAATTTAAAAAAGAATTAATAAATATTATTTATAATATTATCTTAATAATTAATAATAAATTTATAAAATAAATATACTTTATATTATATAAAAAAGTTTTTAATATAAAAAATTTTATTTATATATTTTTAAAAATTATAATAACTTATTATAAACTTCTAAATAAGATTATTTTAAATAAAAATAAACTTTTTAACTTTAAATTTTAAAAATTATTAATAAATATAATAAGAATTAAGTTAAAAATAAATATTACTTTTTATTTATAAATTAATAATTAAATAAAATAGATAAACTAGACTTTTAAATAATATCTTTATTATTATATTAATTATTACTAGGATAATTAAATTATTTATTTATTTAATATTTAATTAATATATAATAAGTCTTTATTAGATTTTATTAAAATATTATTATTTTAAATTAATTATAATTTTAAACTTTAAATAATATTATTATTTAAGAGAATTATAATTATAATTTAAAAAATAAAAAAATTTATTAAAAATTATAAAAAAATTTATAATTCTTAAGTAATTATTTAATAATATATTATAATTAAAAATAATTAAAAAATCTAATTATTTTTAAAAAGAATAAAGTATATTTTCTTTATTAAAATTTTAAAATTAATAAGCTTAATAATAAATTTAATTATATTAAGCTTAATCTTTTCTTTATAAAGAAATATAAAAAAGATATAAATTATCTTTTAAATTTATTTTAATTAATATATAAATATTTAATATTTTATATATTATTCTTAAAAAAAGTAAACTTTTAAATTAATTTATAAATAACTTTTTTTAAACTTAATAAAAATAATGAGAAATATAATATTAAAAAAATTTTAAATTATTAATAAATTAATAGTAAATAAAAGTATTTAATTAAATAATTAAATTATAATTTTTTAGAGAATATATAAGAATTATCCTTAATATTTAATTATTTTAAAAAGCTAGTAAAATTTTAAATCTAAAATTTAATTTTATTAAAAAATTAAAAAGAATCTAGTTTTAAAATCTAGTAATAAAAATATTATTAAAAGTTAAAATAAAGATAATAATCTTTTTCTTTTTTTTCCCTATATTATTATATTTTTTAGTTTATAATTTATTATTTTTTTTTATTTTTTTTTAATACTTTTAATTTTAGCGGAAATTTAAATTATTTTAATTAATATTTTAAAATATTTTTTCTCTAATATTTTATTATATACTTAGAGATATTTTTACTTAAATATATAAATAAAAATTAGATTATAATTATTATTATAATATATATACTTAAAATATTAATTAGATTTATTATTAAATTAATAAAAAGTTCTTTTTTATTTATAATATTAATATTAATATTTTAATAATTTAATTATATTAAAATTTTTAAATAGTTTAGCTTTTTATTCCTTAATATTAAGATGATAAAACTTTAATATTAAGAAAATTTATTAAAAAAATAAAATTCTTTAAAAATAAAAAAATCTTAATAAAAGAATAATATTATAAACTAGTTTATATTAAGTTAATAAAACTAGAACAACGTAATATATAAGTATATTTTATTATAAAATTTAAAATAATATTAAAGAAATAATTAAGAATTATATAATTTTAATTATTATAATTAAATTAATTAAGCTTTAAATAATTTAATTATTAATAAATAAGATATTTAAGCTTTGAATATTTTAAATATAAGTATTTTAATATAATTAAAATTAAATATATAAGAAAGGACTTTCTTTTTTATAAATAAGATTTTCTTTTATATATTTAATTTATATAATAAAGAGAAGTTTATAGCTAATAAATATTTAATTACTTATATTAATCTATACTTATATATATCTCTTAGTATTTAAAGAAGTTAAATCTCTTTATTATATATATATAATAAACGTTATTAGAAGTAATAAATCTAAATATAAAATTCTATACTAAGATTTTTTCTTTAAAAATTAGAATTTAGTAATAATATAGTATATAATAATAATATAGTAAAATACTTATAAATATAAGTCTTAGTAAATTAGATAGTACGTTATTAATAATAAGTATTAATTAATAATTAATAAGATAAATAGAATATTAAGAAATAAAGATTAATAATTAATATATTAAAAAGTTAAAAAGTTGAAAATATCGTAAGAATTTAAATATTCTAAATCGTAGATATTAAGTAATAAAAATAATAGCGTTCGTTTATATAATACTAATCTAAATTTAATATAATTATCTTATTAATATTAAATAAATAATAATAATTATTTATAATACTTATAACTAGTAAATATAAAGCTACGAAGAGAAATATATAATACTTATAGAATTTAGTAATAATTTATATTTATTCTTAATTCTTATTTTCTATATAAATTAAGATTTATACTTTTTCCTTATTAAAATTAATTAGCTTATAGAATTAAAATTATAATAAGTAAATTACTTTAAAATAAATATATTAAATATAAAGTATTAATAATTAATATATAATAATAATAAGTATTTAGAATTTAATATATTATAAGATTAAGCTTTAAACGAAGTTTACGTAAGAAGAAAATAAACTAAATATTATTATTAAATAACTTATTAAATAAGATTTTTATAGTAATAATACTAATTTATATAATATTAACTAGAGAGATATTCTAATAAAATTAATTTTTTATTTTTAATTTTATTATTATTTAGTTAGGTATTTAGGTAAGTAATTAGATAATTTAATACTTTTATTCTTTTTTTTAACTTAGTAACGTTCTTAATACTTAATAAATAAATATTTTAAGATAAAAAGAATAATAAAAATAACGATAGCGAAATATTACTTAAATATATAAAATAAATTATTTATTTTTAAATATTAAAGTATATATCTTATATATAAATCTTTAATAATAAGAAAATTCTTAATAATCTTATATATAAATAACGAAGACGATAATAATTAATATATTAATAATAATAATAGTAATAATAATAAGAGTAATAATACTTTACTTTCTTTAAATAAAAGTAAGAGTAAAAATAAAAATTTTAATAAATATATAAATAAATATATAAGTAAGAATTATTTATATATTTATTTTAAATATTTTTCGTATAAATATTAATAAAGATAATTCTTTAATAAAAACATTGTATTATAATATTTATAAGATAGTTTATTATATACGTTTTTCTATATATATTAAATAAATTAAGTTATAAAGGAAAATAAGATATTATATAATTTATAATAATAATATTTAATTAACTATAAAGTTTTTTATAAAGTTACTTATAATAATACTTAAGAAGCTTTCTATAATAAAGCTTCTTATAATAATAATTATAAAAATCAAGCTTTTATAACTAATAAGTATATAGTTAAATCTTAATATTTTAATTACTTAAATTATTTCAATACTTTATTATAAAGATATTTTAATAGAATCTTTAAAATATTAACTTCTAGAAATCTAGATTTTAATCTATAATACTTAATATAATTATAGAAAATATAAGTATTATAAAATAAATATAACTTAAGAAAGTTATGTTAAAGCGATAAATTAAGGAAATTAATATTTTTTAATAATAACTATAAAATTATTTACGTTAGAATTATTTATAAAACTAATAAATTTATTAATATTAATACTTATAAATCTTTTAGTAGTAATATTATTAAATATTAAATAAAGATTAGTATTAAATTTAATCGCGACGTAAATCTTATATAACTTTATAATATTTTTAATTTAAAGTAGTATTTTACCTTTAAATTATTTTCTAGCTTTTAATTTATTAAGTAGGTTTTATATATTTAGTATATAATTATATTTAATTACTTATTAATAAATTAATAATTAAATTTAATATTTATAAAAGTTTTAAAACTTAGTATAATATATAACTATATAGAGATAAATAAAATAAAATATTCGATAAATATTAATATTTTAAATAAGATAGTAATATAAAGTATAATAAGAATTTAATAATCTAGTAAAAGGATTAAATCGCGTATTAAGAAATTCTAATAAAGTTTAATATATTAAGTAGCTAAAATATTAAGTCGCTAAGATTAAGTAGAACTTTAAAGTAAATAGAATCGTTAATAAAATTAAGATATAATTATTTATATAGTAATTAAATTAATAAAGAAATATTCTTATTTAAAGTTATTTTACTTATTACTTTATTTAGAGTAAGGAATAATAATTAGTAAATATTATATTTTTATAATAAGATCTAGTTAGTAATTATTAGTATTATTAACTTAGAATAGTTAGTAAAGTATATACGAAGATATATATCTTTAATTTATTAAAAGCTTTAGTATAATATTAGGATCTAGTTTATAGTATAGTAAATATAAAAATAAAATACTAAAGTTAAGAAAGAAAGGATTTATAAAGCGCGTAGAGAATCTATATAAATAATATAATAATAGTAATAATAACTCTTTAAATTAAACTTAATAAAATAATATAAATAAGTAAAGATTATTTTATAATAAAAACTTAAACTATCTTAATTAATATTTTAAATATTTTTTTTTAATATTTTTTAACGCTCTTAAAGATATTTTTATTTAAGAATATTAATAATATTATAAATTTAACGTAAGTACTTTAAGTATACTTTATTATCTAAATTAAATTAAAACTAGTAATTATAATTATAACTATTTATTATTTTATAATTATAATTAATTCTTAGATAAATTTTATATAATAATATTTTATTATATTTATAACTTTATATTGATTTAATTCTTATTAAGTTTTTTATATAATATTACTATTCTTTATAATTATCTTTAGAAGATTAAGAAGTTATAGTTTTTTTTTAAAAAAAATTTTATACTAATATTTCTATATATAAAAAAATTTAATATTAAGTTAATATTTTTATAATAATAATCTTAATATTAATATTTCTATAAAAGATTTATAATTCTAATATAATTATTATAAGCTAGTTCGTATTAGAATTAATAGAATTAAGATAATATAATATATAAATATATTTTATTATAAGATTTAAAGACGTTATATTAAAAAAGTAATTAAGATTTATATAATCTTAATTATAATAATTAAGCTAATTAAACTTTAAATAATTTAATTATAAATAAATAAAGTATTTAAGCTTTAAATACTTTAAATATAGAAATCTTAATATAATTAGAATTAAATATATATAAAAAAACTTTTTTTTATATATATAAAGTTTTCTTCTATATATTTAATTTATATAATAAAGAAGAGTTTATAATTAATAAATACTTAATAACTTATATTAATTTATACTTATATTATTTTTAAGTACTTAAAGAAATTAAATTTTCTTATTATACTTTAAATATTATTCTTTATTATTTAAAAAATAAATATATTAGATTCTGTTTCTAATAAATAATATATTAATATAATAAGCTTTAAAAAAACTTAGAGAAAAAAAGAAATAAAAGTTTAATCTATTTTTAAAAAAAGTATAATAATTATAGAAAAGGGTATAAAAATCTTTAAACTTAAAATTATTTTTAATAAGTAAAGAATATTAAATATATTTCTTAAAAATATTAATTTTTATATAATTTTTTACTCTAATTAGTTTTAAACCGTTAAGAATAGAAATATATTTATTCTCTTATATTTTATAGAAAATATAATAAATACTTTTTAACTTTAATTAAAAAAATATATAAATATATAAAATCTTAATATTATAAAAAATAAAATATTAAAGTTCGTTATTAATAAATCCTATATATAAAACTTACTACTAGTATTTTTTAAGGATAATATAAAAATACTTTATTTAGAAAAATAATTATATAATTTAATTTAAAAGAAATTAACTATTAAATATATAATAAAGTTTTAAGGTATTATATATTAATTAAAATAAAATTTATTAATATAAATAGTATAGTATTAATTAAGACTTAAACTTTATATTAAAAATAAACTTATAAAGATAAATTTTAGGGAAATTAAAAATTTCTAAAATCTTATATTCTTTATTTATACTATTAATAATAAATTATATAAAAGAAAGATAGAATAAAAATATTTTAATTTTATATAAAAATTTTATAGGAAGGAAAATATCTCCTTTATAAATAAAAAAGAAATATAGAAAAGAATTAAAAAGATAAAGAAATTTAAGAAGAATTTATTAAATATTAAATATTATAATTATAATAAGAAAGGTTATTATAAAAATAAATACTTTAAGAAAACTTATTAAATAGTAATTATAAAAAAATAAGTTTTAGACTATAATAAATAAATAAACTTATAAAGATTAAAAAATAAAGAAAGATATTTAAATAAATATATTAATTTATTATAAATAATTTATTATAATAATAGATATAAGACGTATTTATTAAAAAAATAAAAATTAAAATAATTCTTTAGCTAATATAAATAATAAGTAGTTATAATAAATAATAAGAAATATTATAATAAAGATAATATCTATCTTAATTTACTCTTTAAAAAAGATAATCCTTTTTTAAATAAAAGAATTAATATTTCTAAAGTTAATTAAGGATATATATTAAATTAAATATAATTATATTATAAAGAATTAACTATAATTTAATAATAAATAAATAAGGAATTAAAAAAATAAGTAATAAAAATTAAAATAAAGATTAAAAACTTTATATTATATCTTATTTAAAGATAGGCTAAGATTTAGAAAATAAATTAATAATTATAATTTAAATATAAAATATCTTTACTAGATTTATTTATTTAATTTTTAAGTTTTAATAAAAAAAAGAGTTAAAGTTTTATATAAAAAAATTTAGTCTACTTATTAATTAAATAAACCTATTTTAAAAAGTTAATAGAAGAGTTTTTAAAAATTTTAATTCTAAATTAAAATTTAAAATCTTTAAAAAATTATTTTTAAAGAAAATTAAAAATATTTTATATAAAAAAAAATATAAGGACGTAATATAATATATTATATTAAAAATTTTTTAAAAGATTTAAATTTTTAAAGAATAAAAAAGTACTTTTTTTTAATTTATAAATTATTTTATTAATATAAAGATAAAAAATATTAAGATTAATTAAGAAAATAATTAATATATCTTTAATTACTAAATTTATACCTAAAAAATATTTTATTAAAGTAAGTTATATAAAAAGCTTTATTATAAGTTTATTTAAACTTAATTTAAAAAACTAATAAATTCTTTAATAAAATTTATCTTAAAACTAAATAAATAACTATTATAAAATTTAATAATAATTAAAGATCTTATTTTTAAACTAAGATTAATAAAAATCTAATTAGGATTATAATTAATAATAAATTAAATAAAAATTTAATAAAATTAAATTTTATAAAGAAATATAGTATTTTTATAATAAAATATAAATTATATATATTAATAAACTTTAATAAAATAAAAATAGATATTATTAATAATATAATTAAAAAAATATTATTAAAAATAAGATATAAAATTAAGAAATAATCTTTTAATTTAATATTTAAGAAAGTTAATAATATTATATTTAAAGTTCTATAATTAAAAGAAACTAATTTATTAATAAAATAATAAAATAAAATAATTAAGTTTATAAATAATATAATAAATAAAATTTTATTTATTTTAAATTATAACTCTATCTATATAATAATATAAATTAAAGAAGAAATAAAAAATAACTTTAATAAAAAAAATATTATAATATTATAAAATAGAATTTATATAGTTAATAAGATTATTTATATAAATATCTTAAATAAATATATAAAATTTAAAATTTTATTTTAAAAAAAAATATTAATAAAGCTCTTCTTAAATATTAATTATAGAATTATAAAATTAATTTAATTTCTAATATATAATTTATAAAAAAGTTTATTTATTTATTATTATAAAATAAAATTATTATTCTTATAAATTATATTAAAAAAAATAAAAAAGAATTATTAAGAAATTCTAATTATTAATAAATTATCTTATTCTATTTATTTTAAAAAGAAAAAAAGGTGAATAAAAATTATATATAAATTATAAAATATTTAATAATATTATTATTAAGAATAATTATTTATTATTATTAATTAATAAGTTTTAGGATAAGTTTTAAGGTAAAAAATAATTTATTAAATTTAATATTTTTAAAGTATTTAACTAAATTTATATAAAAAAAGATAATAAGTAAAAAATAGTATTTTATATTAAAAAAAGTTTATATAAATATACGCCGCGTAACAAGTTGAGTTAAGTTAGGATTTTTTTAATCTAATCTAAATCTAAATTTAATCTAAACTTAATATATTAAATTTAAATTAAATTAGATTTTTTTTAGTAAATTTTTAGATTAAACTTAATTAACTTAATTAATATATTAAGTTTTATAGTAAGATTAATATCTAATTTAATAATTAATTTAATAATTATAAAAGAGGAGATTTTATTAAGTTTTTATTTAGAATATTATTAATATAATTTCTTTAAATTAAAACTTTTTTTTATTTTTTTTTATAAAGTATTTAATTAAATTTAAGTAATTATTATATTATTTAATAAGAATTTATATAATTTACTTAATATATATTTTATTTAAAAATTATAAAAATTTTAATTTTATTAATTTAAAAAGTTTTATTTTAATTTATAATTTTTTATAAATATTTTTTTTAATTATTTTATTAATATTAGGTTTTTTAGTTAAATAGTAACTTATTTAATATATATAATAAATAAGTTAATTATTAATAACTAGTTAATTATTTTAAATTTTAAAATAATATAAGGAATAATAATATTTTTAAATTTTATAATTAAAAACGCTTCTATAGCCTCTTAAATTATTATTAAGAAACTTATTTAAAATTATAAATTATAATAATTTAATTTTTAATAAATTTAATAAATAAGATATTAAAAGAGTAATTTATAAATTAAAAAATCTATTTTTTTTTAATAATATTTAATTTTATATAAGGTATTTATTAAAGTAATTATTAAATTAATTATTAAATTAATAAATTTATATATTTACTATTAAGCTTAAACCTTTTATTCTTATCTTTAATTTTAGATTTTTTTATTAAAATATTAAAATTTATAGTTTTAAAGTCTTCTAAAAAAAATTTTTTATAATACTTTTTTATAATAGAGACTTTTATTAATTATTTTTAAATAAATATTCTAGTTTTTTTATTATTTAAATTTTTAATATAAGGACTCTTATTATTATCTTATTTTATTTTATATTTAATTTTATAATCTTTAATATAATTACTTTATAATATATTTTAATAAAAAGCTTTATTTTTTTTACCTTAATTCTAATTTTTATAAATATAATTATTTTATTTTTTAAAGTTTTTATTATTAAATATATTATCTTTATTATCTATCTTAATTTTATAAATATATATTTTAATTTTATTAATATATTTAAAATTATTTTTATAATAATAATTATATAAATTAAATATTATTATAAAATAAATAAGTAATATAAAAGATAATTTATTATTTATTAAAATTTTATTATTAAATACTATCTCTAACCTATTAAATATTAGGATAGAAAAGATATTAAATTAAATATTATATTAATAAATATTAATATAAAGAGTATTATTTATTTATTATAATATACCTATTTTTTTTAAATAAGTTATTATTATAATTTATAATACTTATTCTTTATAAAGCGCTAAAGAAATATAATTATTAAATTAATTATTAAATTATAGAATAATATAAATAAACTTATTTAAAAATAAGTCTTTTAAAAATATTATAATTATTAAAAAATATAAAGAATTATATTATTTTTATAAAATATTAATATAAAATTTTAAAATTATATAATCTTAAATTTAAGATAAATATATTAAATTATTAAATTAATTTTTAATTTATAGTTTATTATTAAATTATAATTTTTAGTATAAATTTTTTATATATTATTAAAAATATTAGGTTAATAAATAAAAACTTAAATTATATAAAAATAAATTATAAATTTTTTAATAATATAAATAATTTAATTTTAAATATTATATTTTAGAACTATCTTAATAATAATTAATATATTAGTTTTTAATATTTTAATAAAAAAAAACAACTAATAATTTTTAATATAATAATAATAAATCTAATAATTAATTTAATAATTATTTATAAAAATAATATAGGAATAATTAACTAAATAAAATTAAAAAAATTAAACTTAATATAAGCTTTTTAAATAAATTTTATTTTAAATTTATTAAAATATAATCTTAATAGACTATAATATATATAAAGTTAATAATAATAATATAAATAATTAAATATATATATAGAAATAGAAAAAAATAATATTTATTAACTTAAATTAAAATTATTATATATTTTAAAAGGAAGAAAATTAATTAATAAATTAAAATAAATATATAAAATAAAAAGTAAATAATAAATTATTTAAATAATATTAATATTATATTAATAAATTTATATATTATTATTAAAAAAATTTTTACTTATAATTTTTTATTCTTAGGATCTTTTTATTTTTAACTTTTTTTATAATATTAATAAGTTAATTAATAACGTGTATTCTTATTATAATAAAGTACAGCTATAAATAATAATATAAAAGAATAGAATAGTAAGTATTTTAATATATATTATAAGAATAATATATAAAAATAATATTATATTAATAAAATTAAAGGAAGATATTATTATAAGTAATTTAAATAATATATTATTATATATATATAAGATTCCTTATAAATTAATTATTAAATTACTTATTATTTATAATTACTATTTTAAATAATAATAGATAAAAGAAGTTTTAATTTATAATAAATAATATTAATATAACTATTAATATACTCTAAAATTAAATTTTAAGAATAAAATTTAGAATAATTAATAAGTTTAAAAAAGATTTAGCTCTTCTTTTTAAAAATAAAAATATAATATAAGTAAAGAATTAGGTAGTAAAGCTTAATAATAATAAATTATTATTTTATAAAGCTAAGTCTAGAGATACTTTTATAGTATTAAAATTTAAAAGAAAACTTAAAAATTTATTTATTTATTAAATAATATTTAAAACCTAGAAAAGAAAAATAAAAAATAATAATAAAAAAATAATAAATTATAGAAGATAAATATTATTTATATTAAAATTAAATTTAATAATTAATTTAATAATTAATTTAATAATTAATTTAATATATAGACTTTTTAAAAAATAATATATTAATAATATTACTCTTTTATTATCTTTAACTTTTAATAATAGTTTAATTATTATAGTTAGTATAGATAATTTTAAGCTATTTAATATATAAAATATATAGATAGATTTTATTAAAAAGGAATTAAATAATAATTTATAATATTAAATCTATTTATTTTATTTAGATAAGAATAAATTCTAATTTATTAATTTTACTTTATTATTAATAAAGAATTATATAGAGAGTATATTTAAAAAGTTAAGTTATAATATACTAAAAATCGCCTTTATAAAGACTAGATTATACTAATAAAAATTAATTATTTTATTATAATATAAAATATAATACTTTAGCTAAGAATAATATTAAGGTATATTATAATATTATATTAACTTTTATAAATATTAAGAGTTTTTAATAATTTAAATACTTTTAAATATTAATTATAATAAAATAATTAACTTTAATAAATTATAATAATATTTTAAATATTTATAATCTTTTAAACTAGTTACTTAATTAATTATAATAATATTATATTTAATAAAATAATAAATTAATTTAATAATTAATTTAATAATTATAGTTCTTTATTAATATTTAATTAAACTAAATTTTATTATATAAAAAAACTATTTTTATATAAATATTTTATAATAATAAAATAAATTATATAAAGAAATATCGCTTTATAGATATTAATTAATAATAGTAAATAAATAAAAATACTAGGTTTTATAAATTAATAATTTAATAATTATAATCTTTATAAATATAATTAGATATTAAATAAAAATAATAAAAATATAAAACTTATATATATATTAATAACTATAAAATTTAGGAATAAGATTTTTAATAAGTTTAAGTATTTTTATTTCTTAAATATTAAGCTAGTTATAGAATAAATTAATACTTTAAGAATAATATAAGGCTTTATTTAATAAATAATAATTATTAATTATTAGATTAATTATTAAATTAATTAATATTATTATATAATATTACTTCTATTTTTTATTATTATCTAGTTTAATAATAATTCTTTATATTATTTATATAAATATTATATCTTTTTATATAAGAATTACTTTTTTATAATAAATTATATAAAGATTATTTATTAAATAAATTAATAATAAATTTAAATATAAAGAATATTAAAGCTTATAATATAATTTTATAATAAAATAACTCTTTATTACTTTTTATAAAACTTTTAAAGTAGTAAATTATATTTAAAGATTATAAATAAATATTACTTTAATTATAATCTTATAAATAATATAAGTAAAAGATTTTTATAATATAAATAAATTAATTAATTTTTAATATTATTTAATCTTCTTAAAGATTATAGTTAATAGATAATTAAATTACTTTATATATAAATATTTAAATTATTTAAACTTATTTATTTTCTTTTTTTTATTTATAATAATTATTATCTCTCTTTATATTTTTTTTTATATTTCTTTTTATATTTCTTTTTATACTTTTTATTATATTTCTTTTTATACCTCTCTTTATACCTCTCTTTATATCTTTTTTTATTCTTAGATTAAAAGCTTTTATAGTCTTATTTATTACTATAAAAAAACTTTTTTTAATAACTATTTTTATTTATTTTAATAATTTTAAAGGTATATCTATAGTTATCTTTAATTTTAATATAAAAAATATAAGATTAATAGTATTTTTATAAATATTTTATATATTTATTATATATTTATCTTTAATAATTACTAGAAGTATAAATAATAGTAGTAAAAAAATAAAAATTTAGAAAAAAAATTTAGGAATAAAAAATGTTGGGGTAGATTTATAAGTAAATAGAATAATAATAAATTCGTTATCTACCTACGTATAGGATTATATATAAATATACTACTAATTTATATAAAGAGTAGAAGGTGCTTCCGCGTTTATTTTATTTATATATATTTATAATTCATAATAGTACTACCTAAAAAAGAAAAAAGGCTACGCTTTTATAGCTATACTTATTTAGATATATAATACTAGAAAATAAATATTAGTTTATATATTTTCTAGGGCGGCTATATTAATGTAGTAATAATATTATAAAAGTTATAACTTTATTAACTATAATTAAAGTTATAAATAGGGTAGCTAGTAAAGCTATAGGAGTAGTATTCACTATTAAAAGTAATATAACGAGTAGCGCTGTATTAGGTATAGTATTAGAAGAAGCTATTATAAAAGGGAGTGTAGGAGAATATATAGTTAAGACTATTTATCTTATTAATACTATTACTTACTAGTATATAAAGCGATGATTTTTAAATTTCTTTATAAATTCATCCATGTTTTTAAGAGCGTATAGTGGGTATTATATATTATATTTATTATTATAGCTTTTTTATTTAATAAGATAGTAATCTTTGTTAAGTTCCTTATTAAGGAAGTATTTAATCTTATAAAGTAAATTAACTAGGTTTTAATCCTCTTTTTTAATTAAATTAAGTAAAGGAGGTAGGCGATGATAAAGATTATTAGCTAGATTAATAATAAATTTTAGCTAAGCGATAAAAATAATAGAATATATATATATATTTAAAGGTAACTTAAAATAATATATTAGCTTCCTAATTTTTTCTAGAATCTTAAATAAATTAACGCGTTGATTTAAATATTTATAATATACTTTTAGGATCTTATATTTATAATATAAATATAAGAAGATTAAGGCGCTTATATTTAGGTAAAGAGATTTATATAATTTATTATAATAAGATTTAATAATAATATTAATAAATATTATTATATCTTTAACTTTTTATTTCTTAATAATATAAAGCTAGTCTAGGTCCTATATATTTAAATTTAATTTTATTAATAAGTTAAGCCCTTCTTTAACTTAAAAGCTATATATTAAGTTATTTAGAGTAAAGTCTATTAAGTGAATAATATTATTTAGTAATTTTTAAAGGTATAAAAATATTATTATCTAGTCTTACTCCTTATTAGATAAAAAGAACCTTAGGATAATTTTAATAATTTAATTTATCCTTTTAAATTACCTATTAATTTATAGATATTAGGTAGTTGATATTAATATCTTAATATTTATTTTTAAAAAGATTTTTTTTTAAAATAAGCTTATAAATTTTATATTATAATTATTAATTATTACTAATAATATACTCTAATTGTATTTAATAAAAGTTATAATAAATATATTTACTTAAGTTATAACTATCTAGTTTTTTACTTTAGGAATTAATAAGTTTTATTTTATAGCCTTATAAATAATAGTTATTAAAGTATTAAACCTAGTATATTTTAATAGAGTAATAATAAAATTAATAGCTATAATATAGAATAATATAGTGAGTATAAAAATTAAATATAATTTATTATAAAGAAGATAGCGTTGCGTTTAATTTAATATATAACTTAGATAATATATAATATATATTTATAGGTACTTTAATAAGTTTTTAATAAATATAAATAAAGTAATATAATTATACGTCCTATAATATTTATTATAAAAGTTGTTATTATATACTAGCTTAAAAACCTTTTATTATAAAACTTTAAGAATATATAGACGTTTATATCCCTTTTTATTAATAAGATAGATTAGCCTATTCTTAATATAAAAATAAAACCCTTATAAAAGATTCTCCTTATTATTTTTAAGGATATTTAATACTTTCTTTTAATTATTATTATCTATATAGGCCTATATTATATATTATTTAAAATTATCTATTATCTCTACTAGAGTATTATAATATATAAAGACTTTTAATAAAAATATATTATATTTAAGTAAGCTAAGCGCGACTATATTTTTATAAAAATAATTTAAGATATTAGCTTTATTTATCGCTAGAATATTAACTTATATTTATAAATATAAAAATATATTTAGTATAATATTTAATACGCCTAACTTATATTAAATAAATAGATTAAATAATAAAAGATATTAGGAGGCGTGTATTAAGCGTAAATTTAATTTATTTATTAAAAATATTAATAATATTATCTATCTTAAAATTAGAATTATAATAAAATAGTTTATAAAGATAATAATTAGAGCTTTCTTTATAGAGTTAATTATATATTATATTTTTTTAATAATCTAAATAATACTAGCAACCTTAAGCTTAATAGGTTAATAATTTTTTTTAGCGATATTAATATTTTTATTTAAAAATATAATAGATTATACCGTATTTTTTTTAATCTTATTATTATTAGCCTTATAATAAATTATTATAATAAAGTCTTAAACTTTTAAGATATTAAGGTTAATATAAAGTTAGTAATTTTAATTAAAATATAGAAAAAAAGTTAGTACTTTAAATATACCTTAAAAATTTTAAAATATATTCAACTCTTCTTTTATAAGCTTATATTATAATTAACTTAATATTCTTTTATATAATAAATTAAAGAGCTGCCCTTTTATTATTAAGGCGTTAATAGTGCTTTTATTACTTATAAAGGAGTTAATAGAGGATTTAATAAAAAAAAGAGCGAAGATAAATATCTTTTATATAAGCTAAGTTTTTTTATTTTAAAGTACTTATACTCTTTAAGCGTATTATAATATTAATAAATAAAGCTAATTAATAAAACTTAAAAATATTTTTAACTTTTAAAAACTACTAGGAAATTTAAGTATAATAATAATATAAATTTTCTTCTTTATAATTATTATTTTAAGACTATTAACGCGTTGTTTTAATAATATAATTAATAAATATTTTAGGTATAATTTAATAGGTATTAAAAATATATTTTTTAATTAAAATAGTATAAATAATTATTCTAATTATTAAATATACTCCTTTAAGGTATAATTAAATATTATAATATTATTTATAAATACTCTTATAAAAGTATAAAAGGGGTAAAGTATTAAATTAATTTACTTTTATATATAAGAAGGTAAACCTTTATATTTTATTAATATTATTATTAACTCTTCCTAGCCTTAATAGCTGATAATTATAAGCTTATATTTATTTTTAATTTTAATATAAAATTAATGAAAATATCTCACTATATTAATTATAAAGATAAATTTATAATTAGTAATAAAGAAAATAATATTTAATTATAATAATAAAGGGTAGTTGTTATCTTTTATAATAATATTTAATTTTTAAATATTAATAATTATACGCCTTTTCTTACTTTATAGTATATTTTTTTAGATAATAAAATAGAGCTAGTTAAAAATTATAAACTAGGTTATAAAGCGAAGTTTCCTTTATATATATAATTTATTAAAAGTTTAATCTATAACTTTTTTATCCTTTTAATTAAGGGGGTAAACTTTAAAAGTCTTAAGCTATACTTTTACCTTAAGCGCTATAAATATTTATTAATTTTAGAGTATATTAATTATCTTCTTAATATTACTGAATATATTTTTAAAATTAATAATAAAGTTAGCTAGGATGTTGGTAAAGCTTTTATTATTATAAATAATAACTTTATTTAAGAGCTAATACTCTCTATTAGAGCTTATATATATAAAAGTTATTTAAACTTCTAAAATTATTAGAAATAAATTAAATTACTTAATATTATATTATTTATAGATAACTAAAGACTCCGTTTTTAGGGAAACTATATAATAGTTATAACTATTATATTTTATAATAATACCTAACCTAGTATACTTTAATAGTTTTATTAGATAAGAGATAGAATTTTTAATTTTAATAAATAATATTATTAAGTTAATAATATATATATAAACTCTATCTTTATATCCTAACTTATAATATAATTAAAGTTTAAAGAGAAAATCTTAATTATTAGAGAGAATACTATAGTATACTATAGGAATATTTATAATTAAGTTAGATACTATAATAATTATATAATATATTTTTATAACGCGATATAATTAGAAATAAGATTTGGCTATATAATATATTAAAATTTTAATATAGTTATATTTAATAATAATTACTTCTTATATACTTAAGTCTAAGGAAATATTATATATATTAAGTATATTAATATCTACTAAAATATTAGCCTTAAGATAGTTAATAATATATATCTTTATTATAACTTTTATTATAATTAAACCTAACTTATTAGTACTATCTATAAAAATATTAAGATTTATAAACTTAGAAGTTATAAAGACCTTATTATTAAAGCTATATACTAAAATATAAGATAATATATACTTAACCTTAGCTTAAAAGTCTAGGATATAATTTTAAAAGAATTTATAATTATTAAAAATAATTAAGTAATTAGAGTTAAAATAAATACTTAGCTTCAGCCTATTAAGGGTAAAGCTAGTATTAGTAGTAATATATTTAAAGCTATAAAAAAAATATCCTATAAAATAATCTTAGGATAATAATATTATAAAATTTATAATATAAAATTTAATAAATTATATAAATACTAAAGTAGAAGATACTATAATATATTATATAAAGATATTAAGAGTAAATTTTATATAAATAAGAATAATTTTAGCTTACTTACTTTTTCTTTTCTAATATTTATTCTAAAGGTAAGAGAATAATATATTATAAGATATAAAAATATTATTATAATATTTATATTTATAATAAATTTTAAAAGAAGTGATAATAAAATTAATATTAATATCTTTATAATTAGTTTTTTTAAATTATTATTTATTAACGTTAAAATTCTTCTCTTTATAATAATAATCTTAATTATTTATTATCTAGTTATTTTTCTTATTCTTTTTTATTACTATAATATAGTATACTTTTTAGGGTTGTTAAATAAAGTTATTATAATAGGGAGGCAAGTTATTTTTATATTATCTTAAATTTAATCTACTTTACTAAAGGGTAGGTCCTACTATAATTTAGTATAATTAAAATAAAATAAGAAGTTATACTTATTAGCTTATAAATAGAATAAAAAACTATATTAATTAAAAGTTTTATTATTTTTATATAGGATACTATTAATAGTTTTAATAACTTAAATAATATTACTAGTATTAAAACTAAAAAGTATAAGTATTATTTTATTAAGAAATAAATATAAAGGGTTGTTATTTTAAATAATTTTAGTTTTTAGAATTCTAGTAACTAGAGCTAAATAACTTAATAAATTTCCTTAGATTAAAGTACTAACTATTATTATTATTTTACTGTGCTTATAAGGTACCTTAAAAAAGGGTTTTAGTAAATATAGTTATAAAGCTATTACTTAAGTGTATTTATATAACTTTTTACTACTACTAGTACTTATACTAATCTATTATAATAAAAAAAGTATTAAATATAGTTATTATATTTAGAGGATTAATATTAGACTAGAAGTTAATATCTAAATTATTTTAAATAATATTAAGCTAGTTATGAATTACTTTAAGCTTAGTAACTTTAGCTATATAAATAATAGTTATTATATATTTTTTTAGCTCTTAATATTAAGTAATGTTATTTATTATATATTTCTTTTTTAGTAATTATATTATATTAATACTCTTTAAGGGCTTAAAACGCTTTATTAAAAATATTATTTATTTATTTAACTCTTAACTATATATAAGCAAGCGTTTCTCTTTATTAATAAGTTAAGATATATATTATTTAAGTACTTTACTATAAAGATATAGTTATAAGTTCTTATATATAAATTTTATTTTTTATATATAAACTATATCCTTAATTCTATTAATAAAAATAATAATATTATAGAAAAAAGTTTTTTTTTTAATATATTCTATCTTAGGACTAGTGTTAATTAACTTATTATTATAAAAGGGGTTAAAGAAGCTAATATTTTTAAAGTTGAATTAAAAGCTTTAGGGGCTATTATTATTATTTAACTCCTTAAGGAGTCTAGATTCTCTAGATAGTCTAAATAACTTTAAAGGGCCTTATAAAAACTAGTTTTCTTATATAAAGCGGGTAATAATATTTATAACTATTATATTAATATTTATATTATTTAATATAAATTATTTATTATTATCCACTATAGTATAAGATAACTTCTTAATAAATTAAAATATTAATTAAAAAGTATAAGGGTGTACTCTACTAAAAAATATTTTATTATATTATTACTAAAATAATTCGCTAGTTAGTAATATAATTATAAATTATTATAAATAACTTTTAAAGGACTTTATATTTGTTTATAATACTAGCTTATTTATTACCTAGTAGTCTAGCTAGGCTACTTATAAAAACTTTTTTTTATTAATAAATATCTCGCGAGAAGTTAATCTAGACTAGATTATTTATATAGCTAGTTCCTATAAATGTATACCTAAAAATAGAGGGTAAATTATTATAATATTTTTAATTCTTAAGTAGATATTCTTACATATTATATTATAATATAAATAGTTTATATTAAGAAATATCTAAAGCTAATAAACTTTTATAATAATATTCTTAAATAGATTTTATAATAAAGGTAAAATTAAAAGTACTAGCTTAAAAATTATTTTTACTCTTTAAATAAATAAAGGTAAGTAAAGGTAATATTAATAAATAAATTAAGTTTAAAAAACTATTATAATAATAATTAAGCAATAATTATAGAGTTATTATAATTAAGATAATAACTTATAATAAAACTAGTAATATATAAGATAAAATATAAAAAAAGGAATTTTTTAATAAATTAAAAAGTTTTATATTTTAACTAAAAATAAAAGATGTTTATTATTTATAGTTAAATTTATTTATCTACTAAGCTACTTTATTCCTTCTAAATTATTAAGTTAAA
>JAJREH010000121.1:0-12377 GCA_023065455.1 Cladonia rangiferina
ATTATTTATTAAAGTTAAAAATTCTATTTTTTATTTAATAAAATTATTAAAGTATACTAGATTAAATATTATTATAAAATATAATAATTATAATTATTATATAATTTTCTTAGAAATAAAGTTTTTAATTATTTATAAATAATATAATATTAAGTAATTTAATTTATTTCTAATAATTTTAAAAGCTTAAATAACTCCTATATATATAAGGTTTAATAAGAAGTATTAACTTTTAAATAAAGTTATTATTTATAATAAAAAGAGCTTCGCTAGTATCTTAATTAATTTTATTATTAATTTTAAAGATATATTTAGTAATATTAAAAAAATAATTAATATATTTTAAAATTAATAAATATTTATAATATTTAAAATAAAAATATAGTTTAAGACTTTTTAAATTTACTTCTTTAATTAAAAGGATAAAGAAGTTATAAACTAAACTTTTAATAAATTATATATATAAAGAAAACTTTATTTTATAATTTAATCTATAATTTTTAATTAATTTTATTTTATTATCTAGAAAAATATATTATAAAATAAAAAAAAGTATATAATTATTAATATTTAAAAATTAAATATTATTATAAAGAATAATAACTATTTTTTATTATTATAATTAAATATTATCTTTTTTATTACTAACTATAAATTTATCTTTATAATTAATATAATAAAATATTTTTATTAATTTTATATTAAAATTAAAAATAAAGATAAGCTTATAATTATTAATTATTAAAATTAAAAAAGTTAATAATAATATTAATAGAATATAAAAGTTTATTTTTTTATATATAAAAATAAATTAATTTAATACTTCGTCTCCTTTATATTTTATAAAAGTATTTATAAATAATATTATAATATTTAGTTATACTTTAAAGAAGTATATTTAATAATTAAAATAATTATTTATATTATTTTAATTAAAGAATATATTTTTAGTACTTATTAAATTATATTTAGAATATTTATTAATTATACTATTAGAATAACGCGTTAATAGTTTTATAATAATTATAAAAAAAAATTTATATTATTATTATACTTAAATTTTCTAGTAATTTTTAAGAGTTAAAGATATTTTTAAGTTTTATTAATTAACTTTATTTATTAATATTATAATACGCTTAAAAAGTATAAGTACTTTAGAATAAAAAAATTTAGCTTATATAAAAGATACTTATTTTTACTTCTTTCTTTATTAAATTCTTTATTAACTTTTTTATAAGTAGTAGGAGTACTATTAATACTTTAATAATAAAAAAAAATAACTTTTTAATCTATTATATAAAAGAATATTAAGTTAATTATAATATAAGTTTATAAGAAAAAAGTTAAATACGTTTTAAAATCTTTAAAATATATTTAAAATATTAATTTTTTTTTATATTTTAATTAAAATTATTAATTCTATATTAACCTTAATACCTTAAAAATTTAGAATTTTATTATAATAATTTATTATAAGACTGATAATAATAAGATTAAAAAAAATATAATATAATTTATTATATTTTTAAATAAAAGTATTAATATTATTAAAAGGAATTATTAGTCTATAAAACTTAAAATTATAAATATTATTTAAATTATTAAAAAGATATAATATATAATTAACTTTATAAAAAAAACTTTAATTATTATTTTTATAAATTATTCTATTATAATCCTAATTTTAAGATAAATAATATTATTAATATTTTTAATAAATAAATTAAATTTATATTTAGTACGTATTTCCTAGTATTTTTTATTATTTAATTTATTTATTTAATATAAATTAGATATATTAAATATTATATTAAATATACTTTTATATTTATAAATATAAGTTAATATTTTAATAGTGAATAAAATTAATATTTTAAATTATCTTTATAAAAACATAGTTATACTTAACTTATTTAAATATAATATATTTTTACTAGAAATCTTTATATATTATAATACTTTAATAAAGATAATAAATAATTTTAAATAGTATATAATATAAGCCTATATAAATAATAATTATTAAAAGAAAGTATTAAATATTTTTAAAAATAATAAGGAAAATTTTTTTATAAGAGTTTTATTTTTATATTAAGAATAAATTAATTTATTTTATTAATAAAAAGAATTATAAATATTTATATATTCTTATAACTTTATAATAAAAGATTTTTAAACTAATATATAATAATAATTTTTATAATAAATATTATAAAATATATAATTATATTACTTTATTTATATTTATTAAAAATTTATTAAAATACTTATAAATATATATTATATATTATTTAAATTATATATTAAATTAAACGTAATACTATCTTCTTTATAATAAATTATATTTAATTTCTATTCTTATTATATTATTTTATATTATAGTTATTAATTTTATTATTATCTTATTAAAATATATTAAATTTAATATTTAAATAATTATTATTTATAAGACTATAAAATAAAACTTATTAATTTTTAAAATAGAAAACTAAATAACTATAATTTAAATAAATATATTTATTATAATTCTTATTAAATATAATTAAAGTATATTATTAGTAATAATTAATAATTATAATATAAAATTTATAGATTTATTCTAGAAAAAGATTTTTTTAAAAATAAATATTAAGATATTAATATTAACTACTTAATATTTATAAATTAATAAGTAATTTAAGAGAATAAATTAAACTATTAAAATTATCTTAAATTTTTTTTTATTTAATAAAAAGTAAGACTAGATAATAATACTTTTATATTTTTAAAAATTACTAAATAATATTATTTACTTAATAGGCTTTATTTTAAATAACTTAATATATAATTTTTAAGTTAAGAAAGAACTTAATTTATTAATAAAATTAAATTTAAATATATAGAATTTAAACTAGCTTTATATTATTAAAAAATAAAAAATTAAAAATATAATAATATTTATTAATATTATTATTAAATCTTATTATAATAAGTTATATAAATTTTTTTATTTAAATATAAATACCTTAATCTTCCTACGCTTATATTATAAATATAAAATTCCTAGAGTATATTATAAATATTTAAATTAACGCGTTAATTTATTTAAAATTTTAAAAAAAATTAAAAAGCTAGTATATTATCTTAAATTATCTTTAAATATATATATATATCCTATTATTTTTATTACTTAATTAGAATTTATTATTAATTTAATTAATAATCTTTATTATTATTTACTTTCTTTATTTAATTTAGTTGAAGAGAAAGATTAAAATTTAATTAATTTATTTTATAAGATTAAACGTTTTTTTAATAAGAAATTTAATAAAAATTATTACTTTATTAAATAAAAAAACTATAGTAATAAATATAATATATAATACTTACTTCGCGCTCTTAATAATATAAATAAATTTATAGAAAAGTTTAAAAATTATTATCTTACACGCTAGCGAGTAGTAATATTAATAAAATAAGTAACTTTAATTATATATTCTTTTATACTTTTTTTTATAATAACTTTTCTTAATATTATACTTAATATAATATTACTCGTTATATTATTTCTAGTAATAAATATTATCTTCGTAACTCCGCTAGTTACTTTATTTAATAGTAAATATATTATTATTCTATTCACTTATAAATTTACTCTAATAATTTTTAATAAAAAGTTAAATTTAATAGTAAAATAAAATAAAATATTTATTTAAAGAATTATTTAAAATAATATTAATTTAGAAAAATATCGAATTTAATAAGTAAATAAGAGTAGGATTTAAGAATAATATAAAAGAATAATTAAGTTTAATAAATAATATTTTTAAGTATATTAATATTTATTTTTAAGAATAATTCTTATTACTTAATACTTATTAGGATTAAATCTATTTATTTATTACTAAATTTTAATAGTATTATATTTAATATAATTTTAATAACGAGGAATTTATAGTTCTTAATATATAATATTAATTTTTCTTTATAATCTTTATTATTTAAAATACTTATTAGTATTTAAATTATTATAATTTAAACTCTAGCGATTAAATAAACTTTAGAACTAGTTAAATTAAGCTTAATACTTTAAGTCAAGTCGTTATTCTATAACTATTTATTATAAGTAAATAAATAACTTTCTTTTCTTATAATAATAATTTATTTATATTATAAGTTATTATTATTATTTAGTCTATTCTATTTAATTTCTAATATATTATTACTATCTTTTTTACTATATAATTTTTTTTTCTATAGAATAAATTAAATTAAGATAAGATAAACTTATAATTTTAATATAATAATTTTACTTAATATTAATAAATTTAAAAAGTACTTAAGATTAAAATATAATTTATAATTATATTTTATAAAAAAGTATATTAGATATTATTTTCTTTAAAAATAATCTAGTTTATTTTAATAAGAGTATAGTATTATTATTTAAACTTAAATTAATATTAAAAATAAAGAAACTTTTAATAATATAATAATAAAATATTACGCTAAATTAATTTAAATTATAGTTTTAAATAATAAATTTTAATATATATAATTTTAATAATAAAGTATTTTAAAAAATATAAGGCTTAATTAATAACCTTAAGAATAAAAGAATTAAAAATATTAAAAATATTAAAAAAAGTAAGACGTCTATTAAAAAATACTTTATAATTAATTTTAATAAAATAAATAATATAATTCTTTATTAAGTTATTAAAGATAAAGATAATAACTTTAAATAAATTATATCTATAAAATAGAAACGCTTTATTAATATAATTAATATAAATATTAAAGATTAATTTAAAGATCTTTAAAATATAATTAAAAGTATTTATATTATAATCTATAACTTTATTAATTAATTAAAAATATTAAGTATAGAGAATAAAATATTATAAGTTAATATTAATATAATAAAAAAAAGTATATCTTATTAAAAATTAAATTTAAGAAGGTAAAAAAAAATTTATAGTAAATTAATTTAATATAATAAAAATATATTAATTAAAAGATAAATATTATAAAAACTTAAAAATCTTATAGAATTAAAATAATTTTTTATTAATATAATTAAAGAAAATTATTTAAAATTAATTATAAAATTTATATAATTTTAATAAAAAATTAATTAAATCTATATAATTATAAATATATATAACTTAAATAATATTAAATATTTAAAATATTATTATATTTAGTCGTAATAAAATTATCTAGATATAATAATTTTTAATAAGGATTATATAAAATAGAAATAATAAAAATTTTATATTTTATTAAAATTTAAATAAAGCGTTTATTAGTTTTTTATAAAGAAATATAAAATAAATTATATTTATAATAAATATATATTTTAAGCGTATTTAATAATTTAATTATAAATTTTATTAAAGTTTAAGAATTTATATATAATTTATAAATAAGTTCTTATTAATTTTAAAAAGATTTTTAATAATTATAATAAGAAAAGATAAGTTAAAGTAAATATATAAATATTTAATTTTTTAATAAAAATAAAAAATAGAAATAAATTCTTTAATAATTTTTATATAAAGTTTATAATAATAATTATATTACTTAAATACTTTAAGAATTATAAGATTTAAGACTTAAAAAAGTATATCTTAGTTAATTTTAAATAATAAATTATAAATAAGATTAAGCTAAGATTTTATTATAAATTTATTTTAAAATTTTATATTTATAATTTAAAAATAAAATAAAATATATTATTTAAAGTATAAATTAAAATTTTATAAAAAAATTAAAACTTATAAAAAAATTAAGATAAAGAAAAAAAGAAATATAATAATAATTATAATTTTAAAGAAAATAAAAATAAAGATAAAAAAAAATATAAAAGATTTAATTTTTTATAATTAATAAAGAAATATAATTAACTATTATATATCTTTATTTAAATTTAAAAGAAGAGATTATATTATAAGTATTTTAAATCTAATTATTAAATTATAAAATATAAGAATAAAAAATAATTAACGCTAATAAAAATAAAATTATAATTGATAATAATAAAAATTAAATATAAAATTAAAATTAAACTTAATACCTTAATTTTAATTATTAAATTAAAAAACTAATAGTTTCTAACTAAGTTATTATTAAAAACTTATTAAAAAAAATATATAAAAAGATAACTAAGTTTAAAAATAATTAAAAGTAATTCTTTATAATTATTATATTATTATCTTATTAAGATATATTATAATAAGATAAATAATTTAACTTTATTAATTACGCGTATATACTTAAAGACTTAATAAAAATAATATATTTAATAAATATAAAAGTATTAACTATAAGATTTATTAATTTAAAATTTATAAAGATTAATAAAATTATTAATCTTAAGATTAGTTAATTATAAATAAATACTAAATATTATTTATATAATATAATTAAAGTTTACTTTAAAAAAATATATAGATAAAATTTAATATTTAATAATAATATTAAAAAAATATAATATAATTTTAAGAATATCTTAATTAAAATTTTATAATTTAAATATATTATTAGACTTTAAGAAGATAATATTTAATTTAAATTATTATATATTTAATTACTTTTAAGAAAATAAACTAGTTATAATTTATACTTATTATAATAAAATTTTTATATAAAAAACTAAAATAATATTAATTAATATATTTAAAATATTAATTTATATATTTATAAAACTAGTGGAAAAGTCTAGAAATAAAATAATAATAATATAATTAAATAATTTTAAATAACTTTTTAAAAAAAATAATAAAGAGATTTTTAAACTTATTATAAATATTATAACTATTAATTTAAATAACTATAATAAGTTTTTTATAAAAATAAGAAAAAAGTTTATATTAAATAAATTAAAGTAAAGAATATTAAAATACTATTATAAATAATTAAAAATATAGAGTTTAATAGAAGTTAATAAATTATTATTAAATTAAATAATAAAAAGCTTATTATTAATAAAATATATATATAATATATTCTAAGAATAAGTATAAATAATAAAGAAATATATTAATAATATATTTAAAAAAAATTATATAAAATTTAATATATTACTCTATATAATTTTAATTCTTATTATAAAGAAATTAAATAAAGAGATAAAAATATATATTAATTATTATTATTAGAGACTAGGTAGGTACACTAAATAGTAATAAAATCCTAGTATTAATAGAATCTAACTATAATAAATTCTATAGTAAAGCAATACTAGCTAGTATATAATATAACTTAGATAGCGCTTAGCGCTTAATAAGGTTTATACTATAATATCACTCCCCCCTTTTATATAAGAGCTCTTATAACTATTTATCTAGCTTTTAAAATATATTTAAATATCAACAAATTAATCATATAATGTTTAGATATCTCGTCGATATTAACTATATATAAATAAAGTCTTTATAACAATCTTAAGTGTGTTTATCTATACTTAAGTACCTTTCTCTATCAACTAGTAATAATTCGTTGACTGAAGAATATTACCTAGATTTAAAGTCTTCTATTATAAAGTCCGGATCTATTGATCCTATATATAAAAGCTTTATAATAATATTATTAATAATAGCTTCTAATCCTCTAGCGTTGTAAATAATTCGTAGGGTCCTAGCTTATCAAAGTATTTATAATAAAAGTTAGCTACTAATAAGGAATACTTAGCTATATTTTAATATAATTCCTACCCTAGTTTCTTATAATTATACCTAGTATATCTAATCTTATATATTAGGTAATTCTTTCTTCTTATTAATAAATCGTTTCACCTCCTATTAACCTTTAAATTCAATATTTCCTATATACTTTATTATTCCTTCCCTTCCTCGTTAATTATAACTAGTAATAGAGATTCTTTTCTCTATCCTAGTAACAACTCACTATCATCTAGATATAATAATTATAGATAAAAGACTAGAAAAATACCTTCTATAGCTAGAAAAAGCCTTAACTTATATATAGAATTATTTATAACCCTTATTATCTTAAACGGTTCAAGGTTCTTATAATCTAGCGATTTATTTAAACAAGTAATTTTAATATTCCTTATATTTAGTATTATCTTATTATTAACTTTAAACTTCAGCGTTAAATACTTCCTTCTATTCATTTACTCTACTTATAAAGCTTATATTTATAGGAGCTATTCCCTTAAATACTCCCTAAACTTCTTAATCTTTATAATAAACCTATTAACTACTTTAATCTCCTACTTCGCTTTTTATATAACGTTGCTATTCTATAAAGTAAATAGCTTAACATCTAACCTAGGAATATATCTCTTTATCGCAAGAAATAATAATAATCTAGTAGTATTCTAATCTATATTTACTTTAAATTCAATAATAGGTAAAAAGCTCACTTAATTAATCTAGTTATAATTAATAAATATCTATAAATATTACTTTAACGCTATATTAATATTTTCTATTTAATTATCTATTTTAGAATAAAATAACGTTGAGAGCTTTAGCTTTATTCCCAACTATTTATATAATCATAATTAAAAATATATAATAAACTAGATACCTTTATTTAATATTATTATTAACGAGTATCCCTCTTCTCTTTATACCTACTTAATAAATATCTAGATAACTACTTTAATTTCAAGTAAGTCCAGCGCTATAAATCTTCTCTTCTTAAACAACCTGTCAATTATAATTATAATATATTAAAAGCTTCTTTCAAACATCTTATAAACTAGTAGCGATATAATAAAGTTTATTAATATATCCATCCAGTACTTCTTAAGAATTAGTAATAATTTAAGAAGTCTATATTTTCTACTCCTATAGCTCTTAGCTCGCTTATAGGTATAACAACTCTTAATATATCTTAACACCGAGTTTATTATACGTAGCTAGTAGTAATAGAAGCTAGTCTTTATATATATACTTATTCATCCTATATAGCCTATTGGAGAAGCCTTGTATATTATCTAAAAAACTTTCGCCCTTATATTATTAACGTCGGGTATATATAGCTTCTTATTAATATATAATATCCCGTTTTTTATCTTATAATCTTCTATCTTAATTCTAATCTCTTGCTTTACTAGGTCTACTAGTATCTTCTTATATTTAATTACTTTATAGACTATAATCCTCTGCGTTATATTATTATTTAGATATGTATATATTATTCACTTTATTATTTCTTTTATAGATAGAGAGCCCGTTAATTCCTCTATTAACTTTTTAATAGGTTTATTTATAGTTAATTCTTTAATAAGATTAACTCTAGTTAATTTTTTTATTATCTCCTTAACTAAAGCTTTCCCTAAAGGGTTTAATAATAATTTCTTTATTAACTCCTTATTATCTTCTAGCCCTTATTTACTAAGGTTATAGGCTATAAAGTATATAGCTTATATCCCTAGCTCAAATTTATTTAGTAATATACTAGCGATATTAGCTGTTTTTCTCACCTCTTTAATAAAGTATTCCTTTTTTAATATCATCTAATTCTAAAACTCGCGTTAGGGATTATTACTATGTTCTAATAAATCACCTAAACGTTTTATTAGATTATTAGGTTTAATACCTTACTTCTCTAGCCTATACTTAATTTTAAAGTTAAATTCTAATAGGAACTCCACTTACCTAGCTTAGTATTTATTAAGCTACTTAGTAATTATAAAGTATTCTAGATTCTTATAGTTAATTAAAACTTTTACTAGATTACCTACTAGAGTCCTCGCAAGCTCCAAATACTATTCCTTAAAGGCTTGGATAATAGCTAGAAGTTTTTTATTATAAATCTTATAATTATATTCTGGAGGTGTTATCTTATAAGATATAAATATAACTAGTTTAAGAACTCTGTATTTATCCCTTTGCGATAATACCCCAGCGATGATATAGTTCAAAATATTAATTTCTATCTATATCTCATAGTCCGGATTGAAATAGACTAGGATTAAAGCTTTAATAAATACTTTCTTTAATATTTTAAATATTACTATCTTAGGCTTACTTAACGCTAGCGAGAATATTATATCTAGCTTAACCCTATTAACCTTTAGAGTAGTTATCTTAATTAAGTTTATTAATAAAGCTATAATCTTTAAGTAGCTCTTAATAAATCTCTTATAAAAATTAGCGAATTCTAGAAATAACTAGATATCCTTAATATAATAAGACGTCTTTTATTCTATAATAATCTTAATCTTCTTTAAATTTATTTTTAACTTTTTTGTGGTTATAATTAAACTAAGGTATTTAACTTCTCTTATATAGAAGTTATACTTATTAATATTTAAGAATAGGCTTATCTATAATAGCTTGTTAAGAACTTTCTATATATAGCCAATATATTCCGCTATTAAGTTATTATAAATCAAGATATTATCTAGGTAAGCCGTATAGAAGATATCTAGATATTTATAAAATATCTCGTTTATAAATACCTAGAACATAGCTGGGGTATTATAAAGTCTAAATAATATTACTATATACTTAAATAGCCTATATCTTGTAAGAAATATTATTTTCTCTTTATACCCCTCCTTAATCCTAATCTTATTAAAGACGGTGATAATATTGAACTTACTATATATCTTAATAGTATAAAGTTTAGCTAATATATCCTTAATTAATAGAGGTGCATTTCTGTTTTTTATAGTAAGAGCGTTAAGAACTTAGTAATTAACGTAAATTCGTATTTCTCTATTTAGTTTTTTAACTATTAGTATCAAGACTATATATAGTAATGTATTAGGTTTAATATATTCCTTACCTAATATATTATTAATATATTCCTTTATTATTATCGTCTAATTATAGGATATCCTATACGCCCTTTTTATAAGCGGTGAGCTTCTAGGTATAAGATTAATTACGTGATTTATTAATTATTTTAATAATAGCTTATTAGCCTTAGTAGGACTCTAAATCTTCAGCTATTTATAATATTACTTTGAGACCCTCTGCCTTAGTTACTCTTTTAAGATTAACTTCTTTTTTATCTTATTAAAGAATTTCTTATAGTTGTTTGGATTAATAGCCGCGATATTTAATATAAACTTATAGAGCTTTTCTTTCTCTTCTTTAAATAATTATTTAAAGTCCTTCGGCTATATTATTATTATTTAGTTAGTTATTCTTTCTACTAGCCTAGTAAATATATAGGCTAATATTTCTATAATATCGCTTAATAATTTCTATATTTTTTACTTATCTTTCTTAATATAATATTTATATACCGTTATCGGCTTATTTTCTTTAAGGTAATTTAATATATAATAATTTAAATTAAACGTTATCTTCTTAAAGCCTAGTAAGATATCTAGATTATAAAGTTTAAGCTAGGGTATCTTAAAAGTAATATTAAACTTTCTTAATATTATTACTAAATATTATACCTTATTAATATATTTATCTAAGGCGAACTTAACCTATACTATATAGATAATATTTAGAATATATTTATAATTTATAAATTTTAATATTAACAACTTTATTAGCTTAACTAGTAATATCTTATATTTTTAAATAAATCTAAGGTCAGCGAACTCTATAGTAAAGACTTTTATATTTATAAAATAAACTATCTTCACTAATCCCTTAATAATATATATATAATTTACGAAGTTAAATTATCTATCTTATCAAAGCTCATCCTAACATAATAATAATATAATTATAACTAGGAATTGGCCTTAGTTTCTCTCTAGTTTAGCTAACTTATTACATATATTAACTAATAGATTTCTAGCCGCGATTTAGCTAGAAACAGTTAGTTTTCTAAATTAATATTTAGAAAAGGATCTTTACTTCTATCTTCTAATTCATACTTAATTCTAGAGGCTATTAATCTAGATTCCGCCTTAGTCTAAGTAAATAATTTATCGCCTTTATAAGGTGTATTACTATCCCTAGTATAGTAATTAAATCTTAAGTACTTTATATATAAATTCTTCCTCTATATTTATACTAGAATATAGAGTGATTATATTTATTAATTCATCCTCTAAAAGCTATTAGAATCTCCGCGTTCTTTATTTCTTTCTTATTTATAAACGTTATTACCACAGCCTTCTCTCTCTTTATTACTATAAATAAATTACACTGCTTTAGCCTACGCGTTAAGCGCTAAGTTTTACTTTATTTCTAAATTATATATATAAAGCCGGGCTATAAAGTCTCTATATAATATTAATCTTAACCTAGTAGTTATCTTCTCTCTAAGCTTCAATATAATATATCTCTTTAGGTCTTAAATCTTATAGTCCTTAATATATCCCAGCGGTATAATAATAAAAGTAAAGTAAGAATAGAAGATATTGAACGTCTTATTCTTATCCTTAGCTTTTATAGAGAATATAAGTATTTATATATTTACTTTAGCTTAACCAACCTTATTAT
>JAJREH010000115.1:0-18185 GCA_023065455.1 Cladonia rangiferina
TTATTAAATAATAATATTATAAGAAGATTTAGTAATTTATTTAATATAAATTTATATATAACTTTATTTAAAGTAGACTTAAATATAAATAAATTATTAAAGAAAGCTTATATATAAAATAAAATCTTAAATTATTTAAATAATTTATTAAGTTTATATATATAAAATTTTAAAATAATTTTTATTATTTAATTAATTTATTTAGAAGTATTATTTATTTAAAAATAGTATATTATAGAATATAAGAGAAATATATTAAACTTATAGAAAATTATTATTTAGAATTTAAAAAGAAATTTTTTATTTTTATTTAAAATTATAATCTTTAGTAAACTTTAGTTTATTATATTAAATCTATTTAATAAAGTTTTTATTTAATTTTTTATAAATTAAGTTATTTTCTTAGTAATAAAAATTACGCGCTTTATAAAGTTATTAAAGTAAATAATATAAATTTTTTTTATTAATTAATTTTATAAGAACTAGATATCTATTAACTATTAATTATTTAATTATTTAATTAATTATTCTACTACTAATTCTTTCTACTATTGATTTATTTATTAATTTAATTAATTAATTACTAGTTTTATCTTATATATTAATCCTAGTTTATTATTAATCTTACTTTTTTTAGAGCTTTTCTTAATATAAACTTTATTAAAATTCTTTAATACTAATATTCTATTTATCTTACTAAATTCTTACTTCTATATTTAAGATATTAATATATATAGATTATCTTATTTTATTTACTATATAATTATATACTTTATTTATACTTAAGTAAATAATAAGAACTAGATTTAAATATATATTTATAAATTAATATTCTAATAATATAAGCTATAAATATAATAATAATAATTATAATCTATATAATTAAAAACTAAATAATAATTTTAATCTTTAGCTTTATATTTATAATTATTACTATTTATATTTATAAATAATATTAATAATAATAAAGCGAAAAATATTATTTATATTAAATATTAAATTCTTTAATTTATTACTAGTATATAATATTCCTAATTTATATTTATTTTAAAATATTAATATTTTTTATAATTATATTAAATAACTTAGAAGTTTTTTTAAAATTAATATTTTAAATTTATTATTAAAATACTTATAAGATAAAGCTTTAGAATAATTTAACTAATTAAAATATTAAGATTTTTTAATATATTTAGAGGCTATAAAAGCTAGGTTTTAATAATAAATATCTTTAAAAACTTTTCTAGAAACTTTATAGATATTCTTAGAAGAATTTTTAAGAATTAAATTCTAATAGTAAGTATTCTTAAAAGTATTTTTATAAGTATTCTTATAAGTATCTAAATACTATTATTATAAACTTTATAATACCTTGTTTTTATTAATAACTTATTTTATTTAATATATATAGAAAAATATATATAATAAACTATCTTATAAATATTATGAAAAAGTTTTCTAATTAAAAAATCAGCTCTATTAATATTTATATAAGAAATATTAAAAATAAATATAATTCTTATTTTTTTTCTTATCTAGATTCTTAATTCTATCCTTAATTTTATTCTTAATAATATATTTATTTATATACTTATTAATATTCTTATTTATATTATTATCTATATCTTTATTATCTTTAAAATATTAAGTAATCTTATTATTACTATTTATATATAAGATGTATTTAATATTATAAAGCTACTTTATATTTTAATAGTTAATATTAAGACGAGTACTTAATTATTACTTAAAGTTAATAACTAGATAAATAAATTTTTATATATTATAACTTTATAAATTATATATTTATCTATCCATCGTATATTCTATATATTCTAGGAATAGAAAATCTTATTATTATAAAGCGTTAATTCTTTTATATTATCTTGTAATACTTAACTATAGTAAATCTATTAGTAAGATATATAAAATCTTTATATTTTAAAATTAATAATTTATTTTATATATTTAAAGGATTCTCCGTTATTTTTAAATTCTTTATTATTTTAATTATAAATAATTTTTTTACTAGATTATTTATCTTTAAAAAGAGTATAGAATTTATTATATAGAAGTTAAGAATAATTATAAAATACTACTAGATTATATAAATATAATATTTTTTTTTCTACTTAATATATAAATATTATAAATAACTTTTATTACTTAAATATTAATATTAATAAATAGTAACTAGGTAAAATTTAGTTTAGTTTAATTATTAAGTAAATAAAATACTATTATTCTTATACTTACTTTTCATTACGTAGAATTCTTTTAAAAAAATTTTAACTTTTTTAATTTTTAATTCTTAATCTTATAGTAAGTAACTTATTAATACTAACTTATTCTTATAAAATTAAGATGTTTATTATTATTTAATATAATTAATCTTAACTATTAATATTAATATATATAAGTATTTTCTTTATTATTACTTCTATATTACTATTATTTCTTTTTAGATATATAAAAAATAAATCTTTAGTATTTTACAAGACCTTATAAGATAGTATTATATAATAGAATATAAGTAATAAGTATTTTAATTAATTAATTAATAAATAGATTAATTATTATATACTTAGATATTATTATATAAAGTAGAATCTATAGTAATAAAGACGTTATTATATAGAGAGAGAAATAATATTATAAATTAAGATTTATTCTTAATAACTTTAAATTCTATAAAGTTTAGTTTTTACTAACTAACTATATATATTTAATAACTAAGATTTATAGCTAAATCTTTATAATAATATTTTATTATATTATAATTATATATTTATTTAGATTTTACTTAATCTCTAATAACTTCCTATTATATATATTAATATCTTATTATTATTTATAATTATTCTTATCTTTTTTAATATTCGCGTTAATATAGGATTTAAAGTAGAGATTTATTTTATATATTAAAAAATATTTTTTTTATAAAGAGTAAAAGTATAGCGTTTTTATTAAAAATATAATTATTATTAATTTATATAATAATATACTTTTAAAAGTTATCCTCTTAATAATCCTTAAATAATTTATTATAAAATTTTTTATTTATATTAATAAAAATTATAGCGAAGAGTATATTTAACTTAAAATAATTATTAAGAAATAATAATAAATAATAATTAATAAGTTTAAAAAGTATATTAAATAAAATATATTCTTTTCTAAATTTATATATAACTTTAAGATGAAATTATTATAAGAATTATAATATATAAATAAAATAAATATTTATTTATATTATAAAAATTATTAATATAATATAACTTTACTTAAAAATATTAAGAATTATAAAATAGTTTATTTATATCTTAATTAGATTTTTTAAAGACTTTATTATATACCTAACTTTTTTAATAATCTAAATAAAGTTTATAATTTTAAGTTTAATTAGCTAATAATTTTATTTAATTAAAATAAGAAGATATAATAAAAAAAGTATTAATTATATTATATTTTAAGTTAATTATTTATTCTCTTATATATTTTTATTTTTTATATAAAAAATTATTATATTAAATCTAAATTCCTTAAAAGTATTTAAATTAATTTATAATATTTTAATAATATTAAAGTATATAAGTATTAATAATTATAATATTATCTTTTAAAGTTTTTTAAATAACGTTAACTTTATTAAGACTAGTAAAAAAAGAAGTTTTATAAATAAATACTTCTTTCTTAATCTATTAATAACGCTTAGAAACTTCTTTAAAAATATTATTTTTAACTTTTATTATTATAATATAATATCTAGTATATCTTCTTAATTAATAATAATATAGAATTAAACTTAGTATCTATATAACTAGATATAATAAATAATTTAGAATAAATAACTTTTATTATATTTATAAAATACTATAGAACTTCTATATTATATAATAATATAGTAGTAATAATTATATAGTCCTTATAAATACTATTTCTTATTTATAAATATTATTAATTATTAGTTTATATATAAGTACTAGCTACTTTATAATATTATAATTCTTTATTAATTTTACTTATATTTTTATTATAACTTAATAATTTATAATTTATATTTTATAAAGTTTTAATATCTAGATTAATAAGCTATAAGCTATAAAATTATAAAAAAATAAATTTATATTTTAATAAATTTTATATAAATTTATTTTTATCTTATTTCTAGTTAATAATATATTATTAAGTGTCACGAGACGATATAAGGGATTAGCGCTTTGCAGCGATAAGGTCTTCTATTCCTAGAATATGCAGAATATGCGGTGGATGGATAGATGTATGATTGATGGAGCTGCGGTGCGCAAGAGCTCGTCTATCTAGCTACTAGCTCCGGGTGATGACTAAGCACCCGTCCTTGGCATCAACCACCAAAACATGGAGCAGCTCCATGACAATTGCCCACAAAAAACGAAAAAAGCAATGCCCTCATTGCTCATGCGCGATCCATCGCATTGCGCATGCCATCCTAGATATTCTATTGGCCAATAGGATTCCTCATAGCCCGCGGTTGCTAGGGGCGACGAGCGTTGTTGTTGGTTGAGCAGGTGCGGGAGCAGGTGCGGAGTTCCAGGATGCCAAGATTTCTTCTCCGGAAGTCAGGATCTGGCAACAGCGACGTATGCGATAGCGACGATGTAAATCACTTATGAATGATCGCCTCGGTAGATCGGATGGGGCAAAGCAAGCGACGAGCGATGGCCGATTGAATAGAAGGTAAGGAATGAGCGACTGTGGTCGGAAGGTTGAAAAGTCGAAAAGTCGAAAACGCTGCAAGCAAGAAAACGTCGAAACAGGGCGATATCGAATCGCAAGGAAAATGGTGGCGTCCGACTGCATGGGACTAAGCCGGATATAGCATAGCTCGGATTACGAGCTTTTGCTTGTGGTTGAGCATGGTGGTATACCATGCATCTGGTTCCTCGTCGCGCGAGAAACGCATATGGATGCCACCAGATTTGGGTGGCCCTTCGATGCAGTTCTCAAAGGTCTTTAAAACGCGGATTATCGGCACCGCTTTTGAAGCTCTATGCTTCCAAGTATGTTCCACCTCTTCCAAAACAGATGGCGGATTGGTAGGGGGCAGCGGGCATGTCGGCTGCGGAGGACGCTGCGGAGGAAGCTCCGGGGGTGTCGAGGCACATGCTTGCGGAGCTGGTGGTGAGGCAGGTAGGTGAGCTATCGGTGGAGCAGATAGCTGAGCAGATAGTGGAGCGGAGGATCGTTTTCGGAAGTCGTCTTGCAGGCGATCAAACAAGATGTCGAACTGCCTATCAAATAGAGCGTCTAAGCTTGCGATCTGCTGCTTGGTAAAGCCGGCCATGGTGGTGAGGACGAAGGGCCTGTATGAGGATCGTCGGTGAGGTGTTTGTGAGTCAATATAGCTCGCCTTTTCAGGATAAAGCGTCCATCGAATCGAATACCTATTGAAAGGATTCAGAGGCCTTTTTTTCAAAAGCACTGGTGGATGAGCGAGATATTGCGACGACGCTTTTCAGCGATGGAATCTTTCAACACTTTGCAGTGGCAAAAGGAAGGCAATGAGGATCTTAGTACTAGATCTTATGCCGTTGCTACCATGTTGTCACGAGACGATATAAGGGATTAGCGCTTTGCAGCGATAAGGTCTTCTATTCCTAGAATATGCAGAATATGCGGTGGATGGATAGATATATGATTGATGGAGCTGCGGTGCGCAAGAGCTCGTCTATCTAGCTACTAGCTCCGGGTGATGACTAAGCACCCGTCCTTGGCATCAACCACCAAAACATGGAGCAGCTCCATGACATTAAGTTTATTAAAAAAAAACTAGTTTTATATATTTCTTAAGTTATAAATATAAAAGTTATCTTCTACTTTTTATTAAAAAAAAATTTTTTTTATTTACTTTTATTTCTTTCTTTATTATTATCTTTATATTTTATAAATCTTATTATAATTACTTAACTTCTTTTATTAAAACTTATATTTTTTTAAAATATTATCTTTAAATATTATTAATTTAAGCTTTATACTTTTTTATTAATTACTTAATTTATTATTATTATTATTCTAGCTTTAAATTTAATAAGTTATAAAATTATAGTTTTTATTTTCTATCTTAATAAATTTATTAAATTAAGATATATATATATAAATAATATTAATAAAAAAACTTAATAAATAATTTATTATATTATCTTAATAAACTTTAAATTATTAATAATAAGTAGAAATATATCTAAGAAAAGTAATACTTTAAGATTTAATCTTTATTTATATAAATTTAATTTAATTAAGCCTTTATTATTTCTATAGAATTAAATTATTAATTAATTAATTTTATAATTTACTTTAAATAACTTTAAAATTATTATATAAATTTTAAGATTTAAAGCTATAACTTTTACTTTTAATATATTATCTTTAATTTTTTTAAATTTTATTTTTCCTTTAAACTCTACTTTTATAAATAATATATTTTTTATTTTTAAAAAAATCTTTACTAGAGCTACTTTAATAAATAAAGTAATTTTTAATTACTTTATTAATTTAATAAATAATAATAATATAGTTTTTATAAATAATAAATTTAATTCTAAACTTAATTTTAATATAAATAACTTAAATAATAATAATTAATAAAATTTTAATTTTAATAAGAAATAATATTAATATTTATAATATTTATTTAATAGATAATTTAAAGGATTTTAAAATTCTTTTTCTTTAAATAGTTCTCTCTCTTTAGATAATTTTTTTTTAAAAAATAATAATAATATTATAATAAATTATACTTAACTATAAAATATAAAAGAGTTGAGATTCTTTAATAATAATTATAATAATAAAACTATATAAATTAAAGATATTATAATTAAATATATTAATAGTAAAACTATTTTTTAAGATATTTATTTTTTTTAAAATAAGTTAAAAATCTTACTACTATAAGAAATACTATTATTAAAAAGAATTTTAAAATATTACTTTTAAATAATATAATAAATTAGTAACTTAGTAAATTATCTTTTATAAAAAAATATTTTATTAAGTATAAAGCTTCTAACTTTAATTTAAATAAATAATTAAGATTTTTTTTAAATTATTTTAATATATTTTTAAATATAGTTATTAATATTATCTTAAAAAAATATTATATCTTTTAGAACGTTATTATATAATAAGAGTTAAGAGAATATACTTAAAGAATTTTTAGATTAATAAAGAATATTAAATTAATAAATATTTAAAATCTTATTAATATAATATATAATAGTATTAATTTAAAGTTATAAAAAAATATTAATAAGCTTAATAATATTATAATAATTAACTTTTTCTTTAAAAGTATTAACTTTTATAAATATAAATAATAAAAATATATAATAAAATATTTTAAAAATATATATTATAGATCGAGGTTTACTTCTAGTAACTTTAACTTTATAAGGTTTAGTTCTTACTAATTAATTATATATATCTAGTAGCTAGAATCTATAACTAAATCTTTATAATAATATTCTATTTATATTCTAGTATATATCTATTCAGGTTTACTAGATCTTTAATATAATATTATTATCTACTTATTAAAAGTCTTTACGAAGATCTTATTAAGTTATTAAGTAGATAGTATAAATATTTTTTTATTAATTAATTCTATAAAAACTAGATATTTATTAACTATTAAACTATCTAACTATCTAAATATTTTATTATTAATTTATTTTATTACTAACTATCTATTTATTCTACCTAATAACTTATCTTATTTATTAATCTTATCTTACTATCGATTCTTCCTATCGTAAAACTTTTCTTAATATAAACTTTACTAAAATTCTTTAATATCTACTTATATTAAGTCCTCTATTATTTATCTTTATTAAATTCTTATCTATTTAAGATATCGATATATATAGATCGTTTTATTTTATTTATTATATAGCTATATATCTTATCTATATCTAAGTAAATAATAAGAGTTAGATTTAAATATATATTTATAAATTAATATTCTAATAATATAAGTTATATATACGGTGACAACGGCTATAATTTATATAGTTAAAAGTTAAATAATAATTCTAAGCTTTAGCTTTATATTTATAATTATTACTACTTAAGTTTATAACTAGTACTAGTAATAATAGATTGAAAATAATTATTTATATTAAATATTAAATTCTTTAATCTCTTATTATAATACGATTTTCTAGATTTTTACTTATTTTAGAATATTAATATCTTTTATAATTATATTAGATAATTTAAAACCTTTTTTAAAATAAATATACTAAACGTTTTATTAAGTTATTTATATAGTAAAGCTTTAATATAGTTCCGTAGCTAATTAAAATATTAAGATCTCGCGGTATATTTAGAGACTATAAGAGCTAGATTTTAATAATAAGTATTCCTAAAAGAACTCTTAAAAGTATTATAAATACTTCTGAAAAACTCTCTAGAAGCTTTATAAGTACTCTTGAAAATATCTCCGCGAGTACTTAATTACTATTATTATAAGCTTTATAATATCTTATTTTCTTTAATAGCCCGTTTAATATAATATATATAGAAAAACCTTTGTAATAAACTATTCTATAGATATTATAAAATAGTTTTTTCGTTAAAAAATCACTTGTATTAATACCTACGCGAGGAATATTAAAAATAAACATATAGATTCTTATTTAAATTCTTATTTAAATCCTTAACTTAATTCTTAACAGTATATTTATCTATATACTTATTAATATCCTTATTTATACTATTACTCGTATCTTTACTACTCTTAAAATATTAAGTAATTTTATTCTTACTACTTATATATCTAATTATAGTAGATTTATTAGTAAGATATATAAAACCCTTATATTTAAAAATTAATAATTTATTTCGTATATTCGAAGGATTCTTCACGACGAAATTCTTTATTATTATTACTATAAATAATTCTTTTATTAAATCGTTTATCTTTAGAAAAAATATAGAATCTATAATATAAAAATCAAGAATAATTATAAAATACTACTAGATTATATATATATAATATTTTCTTCTCCGCTTAATATATAAGTATTATAAATAATTTCTATTACTTAAATATTAATATCGATAAGTAGTAACTAGACTAAATTTAGTTTAGTTTAATTATTAAGTAAATAAAACGCTATTATTTTTATACTTACTTTTTACTACGTAGAATTCTTTCAGATTTTTTAACTTTTTTAATTTTTAATTCTTAATCTTATAATTAGTAATTTATTAATATTACTTTATTTCTATATTATTAAAATATTTATTAACGCTTAATATAGATTATCCGAACTATTAATAGTTATATATATAAGTAATTTTCTTATTATTATCTCTATATTGTTTATTACTCTCTTCTAAATATACGAAGAAGAAAACCTTAGTATTTTACAGAATCTTATAAATATAATAATACACGATAGAACCTTATAGATAGCGAGCGTCTTAATTAGTTAATTTATATATAATATAACTATCACCCTACTTATCTAGATATTTATTATATTAAGTAGGATTTATAATAATAAGGACGTTATTATATTAAAGAAAGAAATAATATTATAGATTAAGATTTACTTCTAATAACTCTAACTTTATAGAGTTTAGCTTCTACTAGTTAATTATATATATCTAGTAACTAGAATTTATAGCTAGACCTTTATAATAATATTTTATTTATATTTTAATATATACTTATTCAAGTTTACTAGATCCCTAATAATATATTTTTAAATATTAATACTTTTAATAAAATATTTTAAAATAATTAATAAAATTAATTTTAAAATAATAGAAATAATTTTAATTAATTTTAACTTTATTATAATTAGAGATATAATTAATAAAGTTATTAATTATTTAATTATAACTAATAATCCTAATTTAATAATATTAATTATACTTTTATTTTTTAATATTAATTCTATATTCTAAATACTTATTTTAATTTATTATAAATATATAATTAATATAATTAATAATTAGAATTTTAATAATAAACTTCTATACTATTTATTTTTTATTAATCTCTATAAATTAAGACTTTATTAAATATATTTAATTTAACTTTATAACTATTCTTTATAAAGAATTAAAATTATTTTTAATAAAATAATTAAAAGTTTCTAGAAAATAGAAATAAATAATAATAAAATAATAATTTTTATTAAAAGATTTTAATATACTAAACTATAATTAAAAATACTAAAAAGAAATTTTATTCTTTAAAAAAAAAAGATATTACTTATTATATATAAAAAAAGAAATATATATATAATAAATAAGATAATTATAAAAATAAATTTTTTTATTTTAAATAAAATAAAATTCTAGAAGAATAATTTATAAAATTTATTAATATTAATATATTCTATTATAATTATAGCGAGTTGTTTATATTAAAAAATAAATTATATAAATATTTTAAAGAAAAGTATAATAAAAACTTATTATATAAAATAAATCTTAATATAAATACTTTAAAATTATAAAATAAAAAATATTCTTAAAAAAATAATAATAAATTTTTAAAAATTAATTATAATTATATTAAAATACTTTAAAGATATAAAATAAGAAATATTCTTTAAAAAATAATAATAAGTTTTTAAAAATTAATTATAATTATATTATAATTATTTTAAAAGTATATAATAAATTATTAAATAAATACTTATAAATTAACTTAAATAATAGTTTAATAATTAATTAAACTTTTATTATTAATATTATATATATATATAATAAGTTTCTAGATAAATATATTTAACTTAATTATAATAAATTTATAAAGATTAAATATTATATTAAGATTAATATTATTAATTTATATAATATAAAAGTATATAATATAATTATATATTTTATAATATTTAATACTTTATTTTCTATTACTTTTTTTATATTAAGTAATAATTATTTTATTATTTATTTTATATTATTACTAGATATTATTAAGTCCTTATTTTTTATAAAAAATCTTAATAATAATTTTATTTTTTAAAGTTAAATTTATATTAAGATTTTAATAAAATTTTTATTTAACTTTAAAGATATTAAAGTCTATATTAACTTAAATTATAAAATCTTATTTATAAATAAAATTTAATTATTTTTATTTTTTTTAGAAATTAAAATTCTAAAAATAACTTCTCTTCTTAAGATTTAAGACTTAAGTATTTTTAAATATAAAATCTTAAAATATATTATAAACTTCTTATATTTTCTAATAATTAAAAAAAATATAAATAAATTTTTTTTTATATATATTTATAAAAAAATTTATATTATAAATAACTTAAGAATTAAAATACTTATTAAGAATAATATTTTAAGTCTTAAGAAAATAATTATTAATATTTTAAAATAAAAAATATATATTAATAATTATAATATTTATTCTCTAGTTATAATATATTAATATAAATTATTCTTATAAAAATATATATATATATAAAAGATTACTATTATTTTATTTTCTAATAAAATAATATTATTTAAAAATAAAGATTTTTTATTTAAATTTTTTATATAAAGAAATCTTATAATATATATTTATTTTATAAATTATAAAATATCTAATATCCTTATAAAAAATAATTTAAATTTATTTATATAAATTCTAGATAAAACTCGTCTTAAAAATATTATAAAAATAAATTATAATAATTATTTTTAAATTAATATTAAAATTAATTTTATAATTATTCTATTATAATTTTTAATAAGAACGTTACTTTTCTTAATTTTTAATATTAATTTAACTCCGCGAACTTATATATATAAATATAAAAAAAAAAAAATAATAATATTATTTATATATATAATAATAATATTAATAACGATAATATTATTTATATATATAATAATAATATTATTTCTTTATATATTTATAATAATAATATTAATAATAATAATATTATTTATATATATATACCTAAAAAAATATATTATTTTAATAATATTATACTTTTTAGTAATAATAATATTATTTAAGTATTATAGAATCTTATTAATACTTTTTTTATATTTTAAATTAATAATAGTTTTATATATATACTAGAAAAAAAAATTAAAAATTTCTCTATAATATAATTAGTAAATAAAAGTTTTTAAAAAAATTAAGATTTACTCTTTTAATATATAGAACCGCGAGGTAGTTAATAAAATATTTAATAAAATATATTAATAAAATGAATTTAATTAAATAAAAAAATAAACTTCTTTTTTATATTTTATCTTCGTTATTTAGAAAATTTTAATAATTTAATTATTTTTAATACTTACTCTATATCTTTATAGGTAGAGATTATTAATAATTTTATAAAATATTCTTATATCTTTATTCTTAATATATTATTATTTTTTACTAATAAAAAATTTATTTAAAGGATTAATATATATTTACTATTATAATTTATTATAACTAGAAAATATTTAATATTCTAATTATAAAATATATAAATAATATTATATATATTTAAAAATAAATTAATAAAATTTTTTACTCTATAAAATATATATAAGTATATATTAATAATATTATTATAAGAACTATATTATTTTAATAATATTTAAAAAAAATTTATAAATTTTTTCAACTTTTTATAAACTATAATATTTTTATTTTATTTATAAAGATATACTTAAAATATCTTAATATTAATTTTTTAGAATAATATATTAACTCTTTAAATCTAACTTTCTTTAAAGAAAAACTTTAGGTAATAAATTAACTTTAATACTCTAAAATATTAAATATTCTAGAATATTATCTTAACTTAATTAAATATTTATAATAATATATTTACTTTTATACCTAGCTAGTAAAGTCTTTATAAAAGTTAAAAACTATACTTTTAAAGAAATCTTTAAATATTATTAATAAGTTAAGAAAAAAATATTTATTTATAAAAATTCTTCTCTTATTAATCCTAATAGAATTAATATTATTTAAGAAACTTTAAAAAATAATATTATAATTATTAATATTTATATACTTTAATATTATTAAAATATTATAAATTAATTTATATATTTTTAAAAAATTTAAATTTAATATAATAATTTTTTATATAAAAAATAAAAATATATAAAAGAATAAATAGTTAATTTAAAATATAATATAGTTAATACTTTTTTTATTATATCTTCTTATTTTAACTAAATAAAATTATTAACTAATTAAATTTAAAATTATAAATTTTATCTAAGTTATTAAAAAAATTAGGTATATAATAAAATTTTTAAAGAATTTAACTAAAATATAAATAAATTATTTTATAATTCTTAATATTTTTAAATAAAATTATATTATATTAATAACTTTTATAATATAAATAAATATTTATTTTATCTATATATTATAATACTTATAATAATTTTATTTTAAGATTATATATAAGTTTAAAAAAAAGTATATTTTATTTAACACGTTTTTTAAACTAGTTATTTATTATTACTTTCTAATAATTATTTTAAATTAAACGCTTTTTTTATTATAAGTTTTATTAATATAAATAAAAAATTCTATAATAAATTATTTAAAAGCTATTAAAAAAATAACTTCTAGAAATATATTATTATATAAATTAATAATAATTATACTCTTAATAAAAATACTATACTCTTACTCTTTATAAGAAGAAAATATTTTTTAATATATAAAATAAATTTCTACTTTAAACTCTATATTAATATAAATATTAAAGAAAATAATAATAATTATAAATAATAATAAAATATTAATATATATAATAAAGAGTAATAAAAAGAAATAAAAAATTATTAATAATAATAAATAGTTAGCGCTTATAATAAGGAGTATACTAAAATATTAAATATTAATAATAAAATTTTAAAAAATATATAATAATAAGACTTAAAAACTATATATTTACTTTTATTCTTTTTATTATTCTTATATTAAATTCTATTAATAAATCTTAAAAATATAATATTAAGTAATATATAATAATAAAACTTAAAAATTATAAATTTACTTATATTCTCTCTATTATCCTTATATAAAATTCTATTAATAAATCTTAAAAATAAAATATTAAATAATATATAAAAGTAAGATTTAAAAGTTATAACTTTATTTATACTTACTCTACTCTCTACGTATAATAATATATTAATAAATATTTAAAAACCCTAACTTTAAATCTAGTCAAGGAAATTCTAAGTTTTATATATAAAAATAAATACTCTAGCTTTTAGAGATACTATTAAATTATTATTTTATCTTAATATATATATAGTTTTATTAAGTATTTATATAAATTTATTTAATATTACTTAAAATATTTAATCTTATAAATATAATATTATATATTTTATAAAAATCTTAACTTAATTTTCTTTTTATTAATATTTTTTTATATTATAATAATTAATTTTATTCTAATTTTTTTATTATTTAATAGAGACTTTAATATTACTATATTTATAATAAATAAATTTATAAAATATATAACTTTTACTATTAAAAAAATAACTTAGTTTATAAAAAATTAAATAAAAATTTTATTAAATAAACTTAATATTATAAATTAAAAACTATTAAAAATTATAATCTTAAATAAAAATAAAAATATTTTTTTTAAATTTTAAATAATAATTTTTTATAAACTTAATATATTTCTTTAATACTTTATAATATATTATTCTTAAATAAATAATACTTCTAAATAGATTAATTAAATAGTAGAGATTATTTTAAAATTTTATATATATAAACTTAATAAATTATTTAAGTAATCTAAGATTTTATTTTATATATAAACTTTTTTTAATAATTTATTTATATTTAAATCTATTCTAAATAAAGTTATATATAAATTTATATTAAATAAATTATTAAATCTTCTTATAATATTATTACTTAATAATTATTTTCTAATTAAAATAATAATTATTAATATAATTATCTTTATATAAATATTTAATAAATTCTATTATAATAAAAAATACTAGTTTATATTTTTAAAAATAAAAAATTAGATATTATTATATTTATATAAAGATTATTTTATTTTATTTATTTTTAAAATAACTATAAAATTAATATAATAATATATTAATTTATTTAAAATTACTAAATAAATAAAGTAACTAGTATATTATTTAAAAATATTTAATAATTAAAAAATCTATTTTATATTTATAATTATATAGTTAAAGTTTATATTAACTTTATTTAATAATTTATATAATTATTTTAAATCTATTTATTCACAGATAGTTTCTATAAATAAATAAAAATATAATATAAAATAATTACTAAATAAAAAAATTATATAAAAAAGAAAAAATCTCACTATAAAATACTTATTAAAATAAAAAGATTATAGACTTAAATTTAATAGATAGTATAATATTAAAAATTTATAAAATACTTTAAAATTTATATAAAAATATAAGATTAAAATATAATATATAAATTAAAACTTAAAATTTATTATATTAATATCTTTATCTCTATCTTTAAAAAAATATAGTTATTCTAGAAAAAATAATAGTATTTAAAAGCTTTATATCTAAATAAAATTATTATAAGTATTTTTAATATTATATCTTAAATATTATATCTTTATATATTTAGTTAATATAAACGCGTTATAGAAAACAACTATTTTTTATAATTATAAAAAAATTATTATAATATAATACTTAATATATTTTCTTAATTAATAATAATATAGAATTAAACTTAGTACTTATATAATTAAATATAATAAATAACTTAAAATAAATAATTTTTATTATATTTATAAAATACTATAGAACTTCTATATTACGTAATATTTATAAAAACTTTACTAACTAAATATAAAAGTAAATATATTATTATAAATATTTAATTAAATTAAAGTAATATTCTAAAATACTTAATATTTTAAGATATTAAAATTAATTTATTATCTAAAGTTTTTCTTTAAAGAAAGTTAGATCTAAAGAATTAATATATTATCTTAAAAAATTAATATTAAGATATTTTAAATATATTTTTATAAACTAGATAAAAATATTATAGTTTATAAAGATTCTTTAAATATTATTAAAAAAATATAATTTCTATAATAATATTATTAATATATATTTATATATACTTTATAAAGTAAAGAATTTTATTAATTTATCTTTAAATATATATAATATTATTTATATATTTTATAATTAAAATATTAAATATTTTCTAATTATAATAAGTTATAATAATAAATATATATTAGTTTTTTAAATAAACTTTTTACTAATAAAAAAATAATAATATATTAAGAATAAAGATATAGGAATATTTTATAAAACTATTAATAATCTTTATTTATAAAGATATAAAGTAAGTATTAAAAATAATTAAATTATTAAGACTTTAAATATTAATTATTATATAACCTTTCTTACTATTATTTACTAGAGTTTTTTAAATAATAAAGATAGAATATAAAAAAGAAGTTTACTTTTTTATTTAATTAAGTCTATCTTATTAATATATTTTATTAAATATTTTATTTACTATCTTATAGTTTTATATATTAAAAGAGTAAATTTTAACTTTCTTAAAAATATTTATTTATTAATTATATTATAAAGAAATTTTTATCTACTTTTCTTCTAGGATATATATAAAACTATTATTAATTTAAAGTATAAAGAAGATATTAATAAGATTTTATAATACTTAAATAATATTATTATTATTAAAAAATATAATACTATTAAGATAATATACTTCTCTAGTATTATAAGATAATAATAAGAATTAACGCTTCATAGCGATAAGATTTTCTATTTCTAGAATATATAGAATATACGGTGAATAGATAAATATAAGATTTATAAAGTTATAGTATATAAAAACTTATCTATCTAGCTACTAGCTTTAAGTAATAATTAAATACTTATTTTAATATTAATTACTAAAATATAAATAGCTTTATAATAATTACTTATAAAAAATAAAGAAAAATAATACTTTTATTATTAATATATATATTTATTATATTATATATTTTATATCTATATATTATTAACTAATAAGAAGTTATATAACTTATAATTACTAGAAATAATAATATTATTAATAAAATAAGTATAAGAATAAGTATAGATTTCTAAAATATTAAGATTTTTTCTTTAAAAGTTAGGATTTAATAATAGTAATATTAAGAACTATAACTATATAAAATACTTATAAATAATAGCTTCGGTATATTAAATAAAATATTACTTATAATAAATAATAGTTAATAAGAATTAAATAAATAAAAAATAAGAAATAAGCGACTATAGTTAAAAGATTAAAAAGTTGAAAAAGTTGAAAAAAATTGAAAAAACTATAAGTAAGAAAATATTAAAATAAGATAATATTAAATTATAAGGAAAATAATAGTATTTAATTATATAAAATTAATTTAAATTTAATAAAACTTTAATAAGCTTTTATTTATAATTAAGTATAATAATATATTATATATTTAGTTCTTTATTACGTAAGAAATATATATAAATACTATTAAATTTAAGTAACCCTTTAATATAATTCTTAAAAATCTTTAAAATATAAATTATCAGTACTATTTTTAAAGTTTTATACTTTTAAATATATTCTATCTCTTATATAGTTTCAATATATAGTAATAATATTAATAATAGATTAATAAAAAGTAGTGAAGAAAGTTATAAAAAAAACTTTAAAAGTATTAAAATATATACTTATAAAGCTAGTAGTAAAATAAGTAGTTAAGTAAATAATAAGATAAATAATAAAATAAAGAATTACTATTAATTTATAAATTAATCTAAGATTTAAATTTATTACGCGATAAAGTTAAATATTACTATAATAAGAATAATAAGCTTATTAGAATTATCGATAAAATAATAATAAGTTAAAATTAACTTATCTTTTTAGAATAAAGCTTCTATTAAATTAAAATACTTATTAAAAGAATTTAAAGATCCTTTTTTTAAAAAATATTAGTAAATAAGTAAAATATTATAATAATACTTTTTAATAATAACCTTTTAATATTTTATAATAATAAAAGGAAGATAATAAAGATCTTAGTATTAAATCTTCTATATTATTATTATTATATTATTATAAGATAATAATAAAGATTAATACTTTATAATAATAAGATCTTCTATTCCTA
>JAJREH010000103.1:0-22194 GCA_023065455.1 Cladonia rangiferina
ATCTTATTATTATAAACTTATTAATAAGATATATAAAATCTTTATATTTAAAAGTTAATAATTTATTTTATATATTTAAAGAATCCTTCGCTACTAAATCCTCTATTATTATTATTAATACTATAGACGATTTTTTTACTAGATTATTTATCTTATTACTAAATTAAAATCCTAATTAATAAATTTAAAAAAAGAGTATAGAATTTATATAAATATAAAAGTTAGAATTAATTATAAGTTATTATTAAATTACGCGAGCGTAATATTTTCTTCCTTATTATAAATAATTATTATTACTTAATATTAATAAACGGTAAACTAAATTAAATTTAGTTTAGTTTTATTACTAAGTAAATAGAACACTACTATTTTTATTACTTACTTATTACTACGCGGAATTCTTTAAAAAAAATTCGATATTTTTAATTTCTTTAATCTTTCGATTCTTAATCTTATAGTAAGTAATTCATCGATATTAACTTATTTCTATATTAACTAAATATTTATCGTTGCTTAATATAGATACTTTGAAGTACTAATTACACTGCGCAATGGGTTGAGTCGGGTTAAGAATCGAGTTTTTTTTTTAATTTCTTATTCTTTTAATAACTTTTTTATTTATTAAGATAATTTTAATATTAGGGCATGGATTTAGAGCTCTAATATAGGGCTATAAAACCCTATAATTTTGACGCTAAACTAATATAGATTAGTGGAGCTATTAGCGCGTCGGGTTGTTGGGTCGAGTCGGGTTAGACTTAAAAAACGCAACCCGACCCGACTTCGAGTCCCTGTTTTTAAACCTTGATAATTCTACTAACCTAGATTAGTTTAGCGTGAAAAATATAGGGTTTTATAGCCCTTAAGTAGGGCTTTAAATCCATGCCCTAATATTAAAATTATATTAATAAATAAAAAAGTTATTAGGAAAAGAATGTGAAAAAGTTGAAATACCAAGAAAAACCCGTTGCGCGGCGTAGTACTAACGCTTATATATATAAGTAATTCTTATATTATTACCCCTATATTATTACTACTTGATATTTAAGTTTTAGAGAAGAAATTCTTAGTAATTTAATAACTATATTAAAGTATATAAATATAGTTATATAGAATAAATTATAAGTAATAAGTATTCTAATTAGTCGAGTTATATATAATATAGTTATTACTTTATCTAAATATTTATTATATTAAGTAAGATTTATAATAATAAGAATATTATTATATTTAAGAAAGAAATAATATTATGAATTTAGATTTACTTCTTATAATTCTAAACTTTATTAAGTCTAGCTCTCGTAGCTATTAACTATATATATTTAATAATTAAGTATTCTAAATAACTTTTCTCTTTATATTAATAATTTATAATACTTTAAATCTTATTTTATTTCGGATTAATCTAGTCCCTTATAATAATAAAAATAATATTTAACTTTATAAAAATTATATTAAAATAATTTATTTTAATAAAATAAGTTAAATTAATATAATAAATATAAGTAATAAAAAATAATAAATCTCTAAAAATAAAGTTAAAGATAAAAACTTAAACTTTATAAATTATTTATTTTTTAATTTAACTTTAATATAAATAAAAAAATTATTAAATATTTTAATACTTATAATAATTCTAAAGAATAAAACTTTAAAATTATTTCTTTAATATATTTAATTATTAAACTTAGTAATAAAAGTAATTATAAAAATTAAAATTATAATATTAAAATTAAAAGATTATTAACTCTTAAATTTTAACGTATTTAATTATATTATAAAAGAATTAAATTTTCTTAATTATTAAAGATTAAGTAGAATAGATTAAATAATAATAATAATTTATAATATAAATAAATTATTATTATAAGGAAAAAAAGTTATTTATCTACTTATAATAAATAATTATAAAATAATAATTTAATTTAAAGCGCTAAGCTTAATTTAATTAATCTTAAGATTTATTTAATTATTAAAACTTAAATTATAATATTATTTCTCTCTTTTATATAAAAGCTTTTATAACTATTTATATAACTAAATATATATTTAATATTAAGTAATATTTATATAATTCTTAAATATTTAATTAATATTAATAAATATATAAATAAAGTTTCTATAGTAACTTTAAATATATTTATTTATACTTAGATATTTTTTTTTATTAATTAATAATAATTTATTAACTAAAGTATATTATTTAAATTTAAGATTTTTTAATATAAAGTTTAGATTTATTAATTCTATATATAAAATCTTTATAATAATATTATTAATAATAGTTCTTAATTCTATAATATTTTAAATAATTTATAGAATTCTAGTTTCTTAAGATATTAATAATAAAAGTTAATTATTAATATTAAATATTTTATAATATTTTAGTATAATTCTTATTCTAATTAATTTTTTTTATATTTAATATATTTAATTTTATATATTAAATAACTCTTTTCTTTAATTAATAAATTATTTTATTTTTTATTAATTTTTAAGTTTAATATTTTTTATATACTTTATTACTCCTTATTTTTCTTATTAATTATAATTAAAGATAAAAAGTTTATTTTTTATTTTAATAGAAGATCGCTGTTATTAAAGTATAATAATTATAAATAAAAGACTAAAAAGATATTATTTATAACTAAAAAAAATTTTAATTTATAAATTAAATTATTAATTATTTTAATAATTTTAAATAATTTAAGATTCTTATAATTTAATAACTTATTTAAATAAATTATCTTAATATTTTTTATATTTAATATAACTATATTACTAATCTTAAATTTTAGTATTAAATATTATTTTTTATTTATTTATTTTATTTATAGAGATTATATTTAAAGTAATTATTTTCTTAAGTATTTTCTTAGCTTTTATATCTTAATAATAAACGCGTTAATAATTTTAAATTCTTTTTTTATTTTTTATATTATATTACTATTCTATAGTATAGAAGACTTTATATTTAATTTAAAAATATAATTTTTTATTATAAGAAATAATAATAAATTAATAATATTTAAATTTATATTTACTTTAAACTCTATAATAAATAAAAAGCTTATTTAATTTATTTAATTATAATTTATAAATATTTATAAATATTATTTTAATATAGTATTAATATTTTTTATTTAATTATTTATTTTAGAATAGAAAGTTATTAAAAACTTTAATTTTATTTCTAATTATTTATATAAACGAGACTAGAAATAGATAATAAATTAAATATTTTTATTTAATATTATTATTAATAAGTACTCTTTTTTTTATTATATTTATTTAATAAATACTTATATTATTATTTTAATTTTAAGTAAATTAAGGGCTATAAATCTCTTCTTCTTAAATAATTAGTTAATTATAATTATAATATATTAAAAGCTTCTATTAAATTATTTATAAATAAATAATAGTATAATAAAGTCTATAGAAATATTTATTTAATACTTTTTAAAAATAAATAATAATTTAAGTAATCTATACTTTTTACTTTTTAAACTTTTTACTTATTTATAGATATAGTAATTCTTAATATATTTTAAAACTAAATTAATTATATCTAATTAATAATAATAAGTATTTATTTTAAGGTATATAGTAATATATTTATTATAATTTATAAAAAGAGTTTTATATATTATTTAAAAAATCTTTATTCTAGTATTATTAATATTAAGAATATATAATTTTTTATTAATATATAAAAATTTATTTTATATTTTATAATCTCTAAGTTTAATTTATATTTTTTATTTTATAAGTTCTATTAATATCTTTTTATAGCTAGTTACTTTACTTACTATAATTCTTTAAATAAGATTATTATTTAGGTAAATATTTTTTATATACTTTATAAGTTTTTTTATAAATAGAGAGCTTGTTAATTTCTCTATTAACTTTTTAATAGATTTATTTATAGTCGATTCTTTAATAAAATTACTATTTATTAATTTTTTTATTAATTTTTTAACTAATAGCTTTCTTAAGATTCTAGATATTAATTCTTTTATTAACTTTTTATTATTTAAAGAATCCTATTTATTAAGATTATAAATTATAAAGTAAATCGTTTATACTTCTATTTTAAATTTATTTAATAATAAGATTATAATATTTACTACTCTTTTAACTTCTATATTTAAGTTAACTTTCTTTAAGATTATTTAATTTTAAAATATTTAATATAGATTTAAATTATACTTTAATAATTTATTTAAATATTTTATTAAATTATTAAGTTTAATTCCTTACTTCCTTAATTAATATTTAATTTTAAAGTTAAACTTTAATAGAAACTTTATTTATCTCGCTTAGTATTTATTAAGTTACTTAATTATTATAAAGTATTTTAGGTTTTTATAATTAGTTAAAATCTTTATTAAATTATTTATTAAGATTTTTACTAGTTTAAAGTATTATTCTTTAAACGTTTTTATTATAATAAGTAACTTTTTATTATAAATCTTATAATTATATTTTTATAGTAATATCTTATATAATATAAATATAATTAATCTTAAAATATTATATTTATCTTTTTATAATAATACTTTTATTATAATATAATTAAAGGTATTTATTTTAATTTATATTTCTCTATTTAGATTAAAGTAAATAAATATAAAGATTTTTATAAATATATTTTTTAATACTATAAACGTTTTATCTTTTAAACTTTTTAAAATTAAGAGGAATATTATACTTAGTCTTAGATTATTATCCTTAAGCGAGATTATTTTTATTAAGTTTATTAATAATATAATAATCTTTAAATAATTTTTTATAAATCTTTTATAAAAGTTTATAAAGTTAAGAAATAATTAAATATTTTTAATATATCGTAGTATTTTTTATTTCTTAATAGTTTTAACTTTTTTTAGATTTATTTTTAGTTTCTTTATAATTATAATAAGATCTAGATACTTAACTTCCTTAATATAAAAGTTATATTTATTAATATTTAAGAATAATCTCGCTTTTAATAGTTTATTTAGAATTTATTAAATATATATTATATATTCTATTATTAAATCGTTATATATTAAGATATTATTAAGATATATAGTATAAAAGATATTAAGATATTTATAAAGTATTTTATTTATATATATTTAGAATATTATTAGTATATTATATAAACTAAAAGATATAATTATATATTTAAATAGATTATATTTTATAAGAAAATAATTTTTTTTTTATAATTCTTCTTAACTTTAATTTTATTAAATATTATAATAATATTAAATTTACTATATATTTTAATAGTATATAACTTTACTAAAGTATTCTTAATTAATAATAATATATTTTAATTTTAAATAATTAAAGTATTTAATATATAGTAGTTAATATATATTTTTATTTCTTTATTTAACTTCTTTATAATAAGAACTAGAGTTATATAGAATAATATATTAAATTTTATATAATTCTTTTTAAGTATATTATTAATATATTTCTTTATTATTTATATTTATTCTTAAGATATATTATATATTCTTTTTATTAATAGAAAGCTTTTTATTATTAAATTAATAGAGTAATCTATTATTTAATTTAATAATAATTTATTAACTTCTATTAAACTTTATATTTTTAATTACTTATAGTAATACTTTAGTATTTTTTACTTTAATTATTTATTTAATATAGACTTTTTTTTTATTTTTATAAAAAACTTATTATAGTTATTTAGATTAATAGTTATAATATTTATAATAAGCTTAAAAACTTTTTTATTATTTTTCTTAAAAAGTCGTTTAAAATTATTTAGTTATATTATTATTATTTTGTTTCTAAGCTTTTCTACTAGTTTTATAAATATATAGACTAATATTTTAAATATATTAACTAATATTATTTTAATCTTTTATAGAAGATTTTTATTATAATAAGTATAAACTATAACTAGTTTATTTCCTTAAAAGTAATTAAATATATAATAATTTAAACTAAATATTATCTTTTTAAAACCTAGCGATATATTTAGATTATAAAGTTTTAACTAAAATATTTTTAAAGCTATATTAAACTTTTTTAATATTATTATTAAATACTAGATTTTATTTATATATTCTTTTAAGATAAACTTTAATTATATTATAGAAATAATATTTAATACTTATTTATAATTAGTTAGTATTACGGTTCGTTTAATTAAATATATATTCACCCGGCTTAAAGTATACTTAATAGAATTTTAGAATATAGAAAATAAATATCTTTTTATTACTCTATAAAATCTTAATATTTAGTAGTAATAACTATTAACTAAGCTTAATTTTATTAAGTATTATAAGTCGTTATTATATAGCTTACTAGATAATAGTTATTCCTATTAAAACTAGTATATTTATTATTAATTTATTTATTATTATTAAAGACTTCCGCTATACTCTATACTTAGTAATAAATATTATTATTATTTCTTAATAATTTACGACTTAATATTTATAGAGCTTTAATATTAAGAGTTTATAAAATTATAAGTATTAAAAGAGTTAGAAATATACTATTTATACCTATTAAGGCTAATTAATATAGTAAGGTCTTAGTTTATCTTACCTTACTATAGTTAATAATTTAGAAGGAGTAATTTTAAAATTAAGAAAATTATTTATAGAAAAAAGTTACCTTTTATTTTTTATTAAAAAAATCTACCTTAACTTTTCCTTCTTTACTACTTTGTTATTATTAGTATATTTATTAAAATACTTATTTAAGTACTTTAAGACACTTATTTAATTAATTAATTTTTATTTATTAAGAAGTATTTTATATTCTTATTAATATTAATAGTTATTTTAGTATTTTTAAGTAACTTTAATAAAGTCTTTTTAATTAGTTTAGATAAATAAATTATTTTTAAACTTTTACTTTATTACGTCCTATTAGGGTATTAAATTAATTATTTTAATAAAACTAATTCTCCTTTTAAATAGTATATTTTAGAAGAAGTAATTATTTTAGCTATAGATATAATAATATTTTATATTTAATTAGAAGATTATTATTTTCCTACTCTTTTTAAGAGTTTAGATTATTAGAATTAAACTTAAGCTTATAATATTACTTTTACTAGCGTTAAATATTCTTTAAGTTAAATTTTTAATTATATACTTCTTATCTTAACGGTTAAATAATTTATTAATAAAGTTAAGTAATTAAAAGATAATATTATTTATTAATAGTAGTTAGAAGAAAAGTTAAATAAAAATATTATATAAACTTCTATAGCCCTAAGTTAATATAATTATAATTATTATTATTATAAATAATTAATTTTTAAAGAGTTCTTTAAAAACGTATTTAGTCTTTAAATATAGTTTTATAAATTTATAAAGTTAGTCTTTTAAAGATTATTAAGAGCTAATATATTTAATATTTAGCTAGTTAATCTTAATAATAAGGATTTTATTATACATTAGCTTAATATAATTTATTTAATTTTTAAAGTAATTATAGCCGAAGCCCTTTAATCCTTTAAGAATAAGAAGTTAAATTAATTAAAAAATAGTAATTAAAGTTATTTTTAATATAGAACGCTTAATTAAGAATATTATTAAAATTCTAGTAAACCTTATTAATTTTCTTATAATAGATTTTAATTTTAGTCTTATTATTAATATAATAATCTAGATAACCCTAGTAATAATTTATATTAAAAGAATTATTTATATTAATAAGATTACTTACCTTAGCCTTATTTTAAATATTATAATTATTAAAGAAATCTAGATCTACTATATAATTCTAACGCTTCTATTAAAGACTTTAGTAAATATTTTTATAATAATAAAGATAATTACTTTCGTCTAGAAAAAATTAGTTACTTTAATCTTTATTTTAAAGTCTTTAATAACGTTTTTATAAGCGATATTATTAATATTAATAATAAGACTTTCTACTAAAATATATATTTTTTTATTAATATCTTTAAGAATATTACTAGTATAAAGAATTTAAAATTAATCTATTAAAACCTTAATAAGTATCTACGCGGTGATACTTAAGACTAGTAAATAAATACTTTATTAAATATTAAATAAAAATATATACGCGAAGGATAAAATTTAGAATATTAAGAATACTTTTTATTTTACTACTTTAAACGTATTTAGTTTAATATACTTAAGATCTTAAAGAATAACTATTATACTATTAATAATATTAAGTAGAATTATAAGATAGTTTAATTTATTAATATTATAGTTTATAATATAAAGAATATTAATATTTCTACTACTTCTATATAACTTATCTTTATATAGAATAAAATATATTTTAATTTATAAGAGTATATATATTAGCTCTTTAAAAAAACTATAATAATAAACTTTATTAATAAGTTAAAGGATATAAAAGAGGTTTAGTATAATAAATATACTTATAAATAAAAATTATCTTATACGTTAACTAGTTAGCTATAATATTAATAATAAAATAATAATAATTATTATTTTCTATTTTATTAATTTTCTAGTTAATTTAATTAATTTCCTACTATTAGATATAAAGCTATTAAATAATTATTTCTATTTTAATAATACCCTTAATAATTTTAGTAGGGCTATACTTATAATAATTAATAATTATAAAACTTAAATCTAATAAATATATAATAGTAATAATTTATTTTATAATTACTTCTCCGCTAGCCTTTATAGATTATGGCTAGTAATATAGATTTTTTAGAATAGAAAAATAATTAGTGAAATCTACCCACTAAACTTACTAACTATTAAAATAAATAAGGGAATAAATAAAGTTAATAAAATTAAAATTATAATTATTTATTTTACTATAAGGTATAGAGTATTTATATCGTTAATAAAGAAAATAAATAATAAAATATCTTTAAAAGAGAAGATTAATATAATAACTATAATAATTTCACTATAAAAAAATAGAAAAATATAGAAGAAAATATTATTAATATTAATTATATTATATTTATTATATACTATTCCTATTAATATTATAACTAGATATTTTCTTTTAATAATAAGTTATATAAATATATATATTCTTACTAAGATTTATAAAAATTTTTAAAGGTTTTAAAGTTATTAGAAGTCTTTAAGTTTTCTAATAATTTATTAAAGTCTTTTATAGAATCTTATATTAACGCGTTAACTAAGTCCTTTCTTATTAATATATTAATTAATATTATTTAGTCTATCGTTTCTATAGAGATTAATTCTAGTTATGGCTTTTATAATTAATACTATATAAAATTTTCTTTATAAATATTATAAAGTAGTTTATTCTTTATTATTTATTATAATATTAATTATACTATATTTCTTATTAATAAAGTCTTTCTTAATAAATAATATCCTAATATTAAGATTTAAACTCTTAATAATATTATTAATATACGCGGCGTAGATAATACTATATATTAATATAATATCTTTACTATATTAAACTTCTATATTCTTAATAAGGCAGCCTTTAATATAATAGTACTTATATAAATCTCTTAAAAAATTTATATAATAAATAGGCTTAAAGTTAAGATTCTTATAAATATAAATATTATTAGATTAAAATAAATAAGTATTAATATTAATATAAAGCTTTTAATTATTAAAAATTATAAAGAGATTATAATTTCTATTATAATTACGCCTTAACTAAATAATAAAATTTAAAAAATTATTTAATTTTATAATAAAATAACTATTTAGTTATATATTTTTATATAAGTATTTATTAAAATTATAAACCTACTTTCTTTAGGTAGAGATTTTAGTTTTTAGTTTAAATATAATAATAATATTAATAATTTTTACTAAGTTAACGTTATTTATATTTATATTATTAACTTTAATATATTCTTTATTTAGATATAAAATAATAGTAAAAATCTTATTATTATTTCTTAATATATTTATCTAGGATTAATAATTAAGCTTAAAGAGGAGAAATACTATACTATTAATACTAAAGATTATAAACTTATTAATTAGAAGCTAGACATTATAGTTAAGGTTAATAATATTATTAAGATAACTCATCTTTCTAATAATATTACTATTTATAATATAGAAGACTTCTCTAAGATCTTTATACTCTTTAAGATATATAAAGACTTTCTAAAAATATAATCTAAAGCTATTAATATAATTAATATCTTATTAATAAAATAGTTATAAATCCTACTAGTTAAAAAATAATAATTTATTAAATTAATAACTAAGGTTTATTTATTTAGCTAGAAGAATTAAGACTTCATTAATAAGAAATTTAATAAACTTTATAAATAAGAATAAATAAATTAGATTATATAATCTATACTTTTTAACTTTCTAGTATTTATTATATAATATATAGTTTATATTAATAGAACTTCATAATATAAAGATAGAATAATAATTAATATTAAAGGCCTTAATATTATTATAGTAAAGAATTTCTATTCTTTACTATTTTAAATAAATATTATCTTTATTATATAAAACTATTATTATATTTTTATAATTAACTATACTAGCTTCTTCTTTCAGTAATTAATTACTAAAGAAAATTATTATAAATTTATTATTATTATATATAAAGGTTAAGAGTTTTTTAATATTATTATCTCTAGTTTTTATAACTTACCTTTATATATATAATATTATATAGACTTATTACTCTAAAACTTTTATTATTTCTACCGCGTTTATATTAATAATATAATAGTTTTCTTTATTATTTTAAAAAAGTATCTACAGTACTTCTATATAATATTTAAAAGATTTTAAGTTTTTAGAATTTATTTAAAATTTTTAAAGATCTTTATTAAATATTTTTTTATTACTCTATTTAGTTAACGAGTTAATAGGTTAGAATTTATTATAAAGAAAAAAAAAATTAAAACCTTATATAAACTTTAGTTCTCTTAAAATCTTAGAGAGCTAGAATAATATCTAGACTTTATAAAATAACTTTAAATATATATATCCTACTATATATAAATTACCGCTTTCTTATAAATCTTAAAGATAAATATATTAAAAGATTTACTAAAAGTAGGCTATACTTATAAGTTATTTATTTAAAAGGAAATTACTTTTTTTATTAATCTTAAACTTAAATTCTTTAAGCTTATTTAAAAGAGATTTTATAATTTTATTTTTTTATATTACTTTAATCTAAAGTATTTATTATTCCTAGATATTAATATTTCTAAAGAATATAAAATTAATATAATTATTTATTATATTAAAGAAAACCCTAATATAATTAGCGTTACTAAAAAAAGAAAAGCTATAGAATTTTTATAATATTAAATCTAGCTTATTATATTCCTTAGTAAGTTACTTTTTATAATAGAAAAAAATTATTAATCTATAAAGCTTAAAATTATAAATATTATCTAACTAATCTAAAAAACTTAATACTTTATTAAGTTAAAAGCTAAGGTATATACTACTATTATTTTTATTAACTATATCGCCGTGATAAAAATTATACGGTAAATTACTTTAATATTCTTTAATATAAATAAGCTAAATCTATAACTTATTAAAGCTTCCTAATATTTATTATAGTTTAGTCTTAATATTTATTATTATTCTAATAAAATTTACTTAATACTAGATACTCTTAGTTATCTTCTTAATATTATAATATCTAAAAATAAGAATATTAATATTCTTAATAATTTTATTATAAAGTAGTTAGTAACTTACTTTACTATCTTAATTAAAATATCTAAGGACTTTTATTATAAAATTATAAATAAATATATCTAGGAATTATAGTAGTAATAAATTCTTAATATTATTAACTTTAAATTAAAGTTAGTAAGCTCCTTAATAGTTACTAAAATAATTTTTATAAATAAGAACTTTATTACTTTTCTATTAAAACCTTATTTATTATAATCTTTAGAGATCTCTAGTTTTTTTAAAGGCTTATTAATATCTTTAAAAATTCTTAACTTTTATAAAGGCCTCCTAAAACCTTCCATAAATATATTTTAAGAAAGGAACTTAATTATACTTATAATACTAAATTCAGCGCCTTTAATAAAAATTAAGAATAAAGAAACTAGATTTAATTATAATAATAATTTAATTTACTTCTATAATACTAATAGAACTTAGCGTATATATATTCTAAAATTCTTATATAAAAAGATTTTCTAATTAGTTTATAATAAGTATATATATAGTAAGTTTTATTATACTTATAAATATATTACTAGCTTAATATATCTTTAATATTTTAATAACTTTTTTAAATAATATATTCAATACTATTCTAATTATTAAGTTAATTAAATTAAATAATATCTATTATATAATATTCTTATATTTATACTATACTTTATAATATTTTTCTATATAATTATAATAAACTTTATTCTTATTCTAAAGTCTACGATATATATAATTAAAAGATTTAATTACTTTCTAATAATTATTTATAAGAGTACTAAGCGAGTACTACTAGTTTCTAGAAAAAAAAATAGAAATTAAAAGAATAAGTAAATATAGTTATTATAATATTAATAAAGTATAACTAAGATATTCTAATTACTATTATTTTAAATTATAATCTTAAATTTATATCCTCTTTCTAATATTTTATCTTTAAGAAGTTAGAAACTTTCTTACTAATATTAACTACTTATTATCTATAAATAGATAGTTAGTTTAAATATATTAACTAAACTATTAAAATTACTCTATATTATTTCCTTATATTTTATCCTAATATAAACTAAACTAAGTTCTTATTATTTCTTTAAAATAATCTTAATAATTCTATTAATACTATTATAGGATAAGCTCCTAATAAACTTATATATAACTTTAAAATACACGACTTCTTAAATATACTTATTAACTTACTTATAAAAGACCTTCGCCGTTTTTAAAGTATTTATTAAAAAAAAGCGAAAGAGACTATTACCTTTATAAATATTATTATAAAGATAAGGTATAATAGTACCTATAAATTTATTAATTTAAAAAAAAGTTCTTAAATCTATCTTTACTTATATAAAGAGTATAAGATTCTAAGCCTAGATAATTATAAGTTATTTAATTAAAGAGTAAACCTATTTACTATTAAGAAAACTATTAATTTTTTTATATATAAACTTAATTTACCGCTAATTATATAGATTTACTCTATAATCTTTATAATATATCTTAAGTCTTTACTTTTCAAGGAAGATTCTTTTTATTATTCTTATCTAGATAATTTACTTTCTATCTTAATTATTAATAATAATGTTTTTAAATATAAGATTAAGCGTTTTCTAGAAAAGCGAATCTTTAAAAGAAAGTTATAATATTTAATTAAATAGAAAAACTATTCCTATTACTAGAACTATTAATATAATATTAATAATCTTTAAAAGGCCTAGCGACTTATTAATAAATATAAAGATTATTATACTATTTATTCTTAAGAAAGAAGAAATTACACGCTACTATAAGCTTCTATCTTACTATAGAAAATCTTATCTTCTTTATTTTCTTTACCGCCGTTTTCTTCATTATTAAAGTAAAGACTTAGTTGTTTAAGGAAGATTATTATTATTACTACTAGCTCTTCTACTACTTTTTTAATAATACCTTTTATAGCTTTACTAGCTACTCTTTCTATAACTTTATTTATAACTAGTAGGATTACTTTACTTATTAAATAATAAAATTATTTATAAAAGTATTTATATATAAATACTATTATCTAGTAACCTTCTAAGGCTTTAAGTACTTATAATAAAGAAACTTAATAATTTAAAATAACTAGTAGATTTTAATTTATTAATATTATTAAGCTAGATATTAAATAAAGCGTATCTTAATAATTATATATAATATATTTATTAGTTTAACGCGTGTCTTCCTTTAATTTAACGCGTCGTCCACACGCGATTATTTATATTATAATAATATTTTATCGCGAGAATAATATCTATATTTTTAGTTATTAAAGATATTAAAGATATACTTTAAACTCTACTACTTAATTTTTCTTTTTTATTAAATTATTAAGACCTTTATATCTTTCTTTAGATAAAGAAAAGGCTTATAAAACTAAATAATAATAATAAACTAATCCCTTATATCTTATAATTATTAATTTTAAAACTTAATATAATTATACCTCACTATTTAAAATAATATATATAAAAGAAAGGAGATAAAAAGAATAAAAAGAATAATTCTAGTTTAAAACTTTATAATAAATTACTTTATAAAATTATAAAGAGAGATAAGTTAACTTATCTATTAAAATATATAGATCTTTTCTTAATATAGATATATTAAGTAGTCCGTTATTTATTTATCTCTTAAAAAGAATATTATTAAAGATAGTCTTTAGTTTTCTTTAATAAGAAATTATTAAGATAAATTTAATTTAATAAAGGTTTAGCTTCTAGAATATAATTTAAGACATGTAATAAATAAATCTATTTAATTATCTTTAATAGATATTAATTATATAGAGATAAGAATAATAATAACTTTACTATTAATTAAAGCGACTTTATTTTAATTAAAGGAATAAATATAATATATAAAATCCTTAAAGGTATAGATTACGTAGTATAAGAATTATTAGAATCTACTAGACTTTCTATAGATAGTCTTTAAGTTATTAAAGTTATTAAAGTTATTAAAGCCGCTAATAACTTTATCGTAAGTAATAATAATACTAATAATAATAATAGCGAAGATAAAATATTAATTAAGTATTAAAAAGTTAATAATATAAGAACATCTATATTAAAACGAGCTAGTAGAAAAGTAAAGATTAAATTAAAAATATCTAAGAAAATATTATTATTTTTAATACTTTTTATATTAAAAACTCGCCCTGCTTTAATATTATCTATGATAAAAAAATTAATAATAATAAAGAAAAAGAATAAGAATAAATTTAATATATTAATTAAAGTTAAAATATTACTATTATTAAATATTATTAATTTTATAATAAGTAGAAGGAAATTTATTATTAAGACTTTTTTTTTATTTAAAGATTAATATAGCGTTGTTAATTTATTAATTATTATTATTACCCTTAGAAAATAAAATACCTAGTATAAAAAGTAGTTAATATAAGTTTAAAATAAAATAATATTCCTAGTAGTTTCTCTAAATAATATATAGATATTACTAAGCGAATATAATAAATATATAATAGAATAAACTAGTTTTACGCGGTATTAAATTAAGAAGATAAAATAAAAAATACTTAACAACCTAATAAATAATTTAATAAATAATAAGAAGGTTAATCACGCGTTATATAAAAAAGTAAATATAATTATAAATATAATTTTTACCTACTACTTTACTTTTAATCGTATTATCTTAAATAAAAATATATTTAATAAATAATATAATAAGATACTAGAGTATTATAAGAAACTCTTTAAAACGTCGGGAAATCCAAAACCGGCCCCGCTGGCCCCGGGAGAAGGGCGTTGGCCCCGGGAGCCCCGGGGGCCCCGGGCCTTCCATTTTGGCCCGGACTTGGCCCCGGGCTAGCCCCGGGCTCCCAGGGCCAGCCCTATTATGCCCAGGGCTACAATTACGCGATATGCTCTAAGGGCTGGCCCCTGGAACAGTCCCTAGAACAGCCCTATAAGTCACGTGACTCCGACCTATTCTAGGCCTAAAATTTTGATGTTCGGGATCGACAAGCATGCTCGGTAGGGGCCCCCGGGGGCACCCCCAACACCACCAAATTTTGATGCTCAGAATCGCGCGATTCGGCCGATTTCTATGCGGGGGAGCACCGGCAGCGACATGCTAGATGGTGCTAGATGGGGGTGGATAGGGGTGGATAGGGTGCCCTGTGGATTGCGCCCGGGCCCTGGAGGATCGCGCGGTGCCCCTGAAGCGGGTCGACCCGGCGCTATTTTAGCGTAGTCGCGTCCTATCTGGGGGGTCGCGACAGGGGGGTTTTTTTTTGGCCCCGGGCTAGCCCCGGGCGCCCCGGGAACCTATAGTACCGGCCCCGGGCTCCCCAGGGCCGGCTGTCTGGCTATTTGGCCCGGGGCTCCCAGGGCTAGCCCGGGGCCCCCGGGGCCAAAAAAAAAGCTGTTTTGGATTTCCCGACGAAAACTAGATTAAAAATTAAATAGAAAAAAAAGGATAGGACTAATAGGAATTATTTAAAAAATAGTATTAAATTTTTAATATTAAGTAGGCGATTATATTATCTAGAATTCCTTCTATTAATAAGATATATTAAGTCTTTGGGTCTTAAGAGATGAATTATAATATATTTAATAAAAACTATTATAAGCGATAGTATTTTCTATTTAGAGAATATTATTATAGTTCGTCTAGTTAAATATATATTTACTCGGCCCGAAGTATACTTAGTAGGATTTCAGAATATAGAAAATAAATATCTTTTTATTACTTTATAAAATCCTAATAGCTAGTCTTAGAACTAAAAGTTTTATTAATTTAACTAATAGAATTTTATAAGTTTTTATAAATCTTAAGTATTATAAAGCTAGTTTAGTTAGTAAATATTAAAGTTTAAACTTAATAAAGTCTAGCGCTTATATTATTATAATATATATATTACTTAGTTAGCTTTATAACTTTTCTTCTTTATAATTTATAATTTATTTATATTAAAGCTTTACTATTATTCTTATTAATTCTAATCTTTAATATATTATAAGTTATTCTTCTTATAACTAAGTAACGTTCTTAGTAAGTTTTAGAAAAACTTAGTAAGTTATATTACTTATATTATATTTTAGTTATAAAGGAAATTTTTTCAATTATAAAGTTTTATTTAAAAATTTTAATTATTTAATATTTTTTTAATACTTTTATAGTATAGATTAAAAGTACTAAAGATTTTATTCTAATTATATTATAATTTAAGTTAAGAGAGTATTTTTAATTACTTTAATAATATTTTTATATAAGGAAATTTAATAGAAATTAGTTATAAATACTTTAATATTTTTAATTTTATAATTTTAATAAGATATAATACTAAGTTTAAATAATTAAGAAAGAGAAATAAATATTTAAATATAATAACTTTATTAAGAGGATTAAAGTATAATAAGTATTTATATATAAATAAAAAAGACTAGATCTTAAATAATATATAATATAGATTAGATTAGAATAAAATATAAACTTAAATAATTTATAATAATTAACTAGGTATAGTAGAGTATAATTATAATTTTAATAAAAAAAATTAAGAACTTATTAATTAAGATAATAAAAGGTATATTAATAACTTTTTTCTTATTAATAAAACTTATTAGTTAAAAAACTTTTTTAAGATAACTTTCCTTTTATTTAAAGAGAAACTTATGGAAAATAAATAGTATATATTAAAATTTAAAAAGAATAATAAAATCTAGATTATTAATATTATAAATCTAGCTAATAGAATTTTAATATAAATTATTAATAAAAATAAGTTTCTTAATATAATAAACTTAAAGCTATAAATATACTAAAATATATTTTATATAAATATAATTAAATACTTTATATTAAGAGAAATTAATAAAATCTTCTAAAATTAAATTATTTATATAGAAAAATAAGTTAAAAATATAAATACTTTAATAATAAAGATATATAATAATAATAATTAATTTAAACTTAGAAAAAATTATTATTAGGAATAAATTATTATAATTAGAAGAAAATTAAAAGAATTAAATATCTAGTTCTAAGCTCTTAAGTAATAATAATAAATAGTAAATTATAACTTAAATAATATCTATATAGAACTTAATTACTATAGATATTAAAAGTTAATAATATATTTATAAAAATAATTTTTTTATAAAATATTATTATATTAATATAATAATACTAGAATATTATATAATTTATATATATTATTTATACTATATATTATCTTACTCTATATAGAGTTATCTAGTTATTTAAAATATAAATATTCTTAGTAAGTATTTTCTTTCTTTTTTTTTTAAGAATTAATTATATTATATAATCTATAATATATACTTAATTTTATATTAATATTAAAATCTTATAATAATTCTAATTCTTTTATCTTTAAAAAAAATATTAATCTATAATTAATATATTTATAAATATTAATTTATATCTAGAAAGTTATCGTGTTATTAAACTATAAACTAATAATAAATAAAATAAATTAACTTTATAAAGAGATTAAAACTCTTAAAAAGAGAATTAAATCTCTATAAATTAAAATATTATTAATAAACTAGATTAACTAATTATTCTAATAATTAATAAATACTTATAAAATACTTATTATATAAAAAATAAATTATTAAAATAAAAGTAGCTTAAGTAATTTAAGTATAAAATTATTAATTTTAGATAAAAATTATTAATAATAATTATAAGGAATTCCTTAAAATATATAAAATATAATAAAGATAAATTTTCTTTATATTTTACTTATTAAAACATCGAGTCTATTTATATAAAGATAATATAAAATTTATTAAAAAAGTTTATTTCTTATTTACCTTCTATTATTAATATTATAAGTAGAAAGCGTTTTATATATAATATTAATAAAATAAATTTATATAAAAAAATTATAAAATCGTTAATCCTTAAAAAATATAAAAAAAAAATATTAAAAGAATATTAATATTAAGGGCTAGCCTAGAGCAGATTAATAAAAATATAATATAATTAATAAAATAAAGCTAAGAAAGGAATCTATAAAGTATATAAGAAATTAATATTAATATATAATAGTAATAACTATAGATACTAAGCTAAATAAATATAATACTATATTAAATTAATAAATAAGTAAATAAATAATAAATAATTAAATTATAATATTATCTCCTTCTTTAAGTAAATATTAATTTTAATATTTAAAATAAGTAGTTTATAGTCTATTAGACTTACTAAGCTTTTTAAGATATTATTAATAAAAATTAATAATTAAATCTATAGCGTTTTTAAACTTATTATTATTTATATTATATTATTATTAATCTAGTTATTCCTTATTCTTTTAATATATATAGAACTATAAATAATAATTTCTACTTATTTATTAAATATCTAAAATATTATTTAATTTTTATTTCTTTTCCTTATTAATAACTATAAACTTTAGAGAAGTAATATATTATTTAAATAAAAGATTAATTATAACTTTATATAAAAAATTTAAATAAAATATATTATAAATTTATATACTTATTAGGAACTTTAAGTAGTAAAAAGATTTTATTTTAATAATAATTTTAAATAATCTTAATATTTTATTATTTAACTTCTTATTAGAACGCGCCATAATAATATTTTTATTTAATAAAAATATTAAATTTTCTATTTTATAAATAATTTTAAATTATTAATAATTTACTTATTTTATTATATATCTTTAATTAAGAGTAAATTACTTTTTTATAAATTCTAGAATATTTTTTATTTTATTTATAATATTATTAACTTTAGCGGCTTAAATCCTTTTATAAATTAATAGATTAAAATTAACTAATAATAAGAAAAATATATAAGAATAAAAATCTTTATTAATAAAAAAAAAATATATTAATAATATTAATAACTATATTATTATTAATAAATTTAATTATAAGTAGTTAATATATTTAATTATTCTATATATATAAGTAATAGGTTCTTAGTTATTATTTAATATTCTAATTTTTTTTTTTATTTATCTATTAATTTCTGAGTAAAAGACTATAAATAGATTAATTATAATTTATAATTAATTATATAAAGTTTTCTAAACTAAGAATATAAATTAAAGTTCTTAATTAAATATAATTAAGTTTAAAAGATTATAAATTTTAAAAATATAATTAAGTAAAATATTTATTATAACTTTAATAGAAATTTCTTTATTAATTATAATATAAAAAGTATAATATTTTTCTTTAAAAAGATAATTTATTAATATATAAATTATATTCTAACTTTTAAAAATAAAAAGATTAATAATAAAATCTATTAAAATATTTTATTAATATTATTTAGATATAAATAGTAGTTATAATAGTTTATTATATTTATCTCTTAAAGCCTTATTTTTTTAATAAGTATAATAATTATAAATATATTAAATTACTTCTTTCTTTATACTAAGTTAATAAAATTAATATTTTAATATTTTTAATATTTAATCTCTTTCTAGGTAATTATTTATAGATTAATTATAACCTTTTTTTATAATATTTAAATATAACTTAAGTAATATAGAAACCTAAAGATAATCTTTATAAAATAAGATATAATATTATTATAAGTAATATTATAAATTAATACTCTTAAATATTTAAATTAAATCCTTTTTTATTATATTTTATACTTAATTATATTCCTTATTATTTTAATTTATTAATATAATTTTAATATATAATAATAGTTTTTTATTTATTATTATATTAATTTATTTATTTATAACTTTACTTTCTCTCTTAACTCCTTAATTTATTAAGAGAATATAATTATAACTTTAAAAATATTTTAATAAGAATAGGACTTTATATTAATACTTAAAATATTTATCTTTCTTATTTATTAGAATTAAATTAAGTATTTAAATTAATATATTTATTTTTTATTTAACTTTTCTATTTAATATATAATTTTAAAATTATATTTAATTAATTTCTTAATTTATTTTACTTAATAATATATTAGTTTTTTTATTTATATAAAATATTCTAAGTTTTTATAGTTAGTAAAGATTTATATAGAAATATTAATTAATTCTAGCTTAAAATACTAGTATTTTAAGTAGTAGATTATTATTAAAAGTTCTTTATTATAAATCTTATAATTATATTTAACTAGTATTATATTTTTATTATAAAAAGCTATTAAATAAAATACTTTTTTATTATTTACTTATAATAAAACTTTATTATTAATATAATTTAAAGAATTTATTTTTAATATTATAAAGTAAAATCTTTTATAATATTAAAAAATCAAAGTATTAGTAACTAAATATTTTATTTTTTTAAACGCGGCTTAATAGACTTTTAATTATAAAAATAAATAATTCTTTTTTATTAAAATTACTAGAGGCTTTATTAACTTTAAAAAATCCTTTATAAAATAATAATAGAAGTTATAGAATCTTATAAAAAACTATATTTTCTTAAAATATATAGAAATTTTTTATATAATAATTATTATAATTTTATTTAAATTTATTTTTAAACTAATAATAAATATTAAAAGATTTAAGAATTTTATTTTTTATATATAAAATTTATATTTATTTATATTAATCTATAATTTTATTTTATATAGTTATAATAAGATTTTTTTAATATATTCTTAGTATTTCTTTTTATTTTATTATAAATTAAAATATTATTTAGATATATTTAATAAAAATTATTTAAATATTTAAATAGATTATTATTTATATATTATTAATATAAAATAGATTCTTTAATAAATTTAAAGAGTAATATATAATATTTAAATATTCTAAAAAAAATAATAAAGATAATAAAATTCTTATTATTTAAATATATATAAAGCTTATTAAATATAATAATAATATTAAGTTTTATTAAATATTTATAATTTATTACCTAAGCTAGTACCTCCTTTATAAGAGGGATTAAGTAATAATTTTAAATTATAATAATATTAAATTTTTAATAGTTAATATAAAATCTTAAGCTATTATTATACTTCTAGATAAATAATATAAAAGATATATAAAATATAGTATTTAATAATATAAAGTTTTTTTATAGATTTTTTTTTAAGTATTCTTTAACCTTTTATAATTTAAAATTAGATATAAAGTAAAGTTAATTTTATAATAACTTTTTATTTAACTTTAGCTTAATCTTATAATTATTAAGTTAATATAAAGAGAGTTTTTTTACTTTATTTTTATTAAATATATTAATAAGATTATAATATTCTTTAAAAAACTTCTTTTTAATAATATTTTTTAAATATATTATAACTTTATATATAGCCTTTATAAAGATATTCTATTTTAATATTTAATTAATTTTTATAATAGTTATAGAAAAATATTAAATCTAATATTTTTTTAAATTATAAATTAATATATTAAAGATAGTTATATTAATTTAATAAATATTTAATAATTTATCTTTTTTAGAAAAGAGAGATATAAATATTTAATTCTTTATTTAAAATTAATTTAATTTAAATTTAATATCTAAGATAATTTTTT
>JAJREH010000150.1:0-10905 GCA_023065455.1 Cladonia rangiferina
TACTTATAAAGTCTTTTAAAAAAATTTATTATTAAAACTTAATTCTTATAATTTTTAAGTATATTATAAAATCTTAATATTTTAATTAATTAAATTATTTTAAAATATTATTTTATAAATATTTTAATAATAAATTTAAAATATTAATTTTAAAAAACTTTAATATTTTAAAATAAATATAACTTAGAAAAATTATATTTTAATAATAATTTAAAGAGTTTAAGATTTTTTATTAATAGTTTTTTCTAGTTAATTATTAATAATATTAATTATAAAGTTAAGTAATAATAATAATAAATATATAATTAAATCTTAGAATTATAATATAACTTTTAATTATATAAATTATTCTTATATATTTAATAAATTATATTATTTAAATATTTACTTATAAGTAAGTAACTAAGTTTAATTCTTATAAAGTTTTTAAAACTTAATAAAATATATAATTATATAATAAATAAAGTAAGATAATTATTATATATTAATATTTTAAGTAAATATAAAAATTCGATAAAGATTAATATTAAGAAATTTTAATAAAATTATTAATATATTAAGTAATACTTTAAGATAAAATAATATAATAATAAGTTAAAATTAATAGAAAATAAAATTAAGAATAAGAAAGATTTCATAGTTAATTAAATTATTAGTGAAATAATTAACTAAATAATTAAGTAATTAATAATTAATAAAAAATATTTATATTATTTACTAAGTAGCTAGTAAGATTTCGTAAAATCTTTATATAAATAAATATTAATAATATATAAAGAATTAAATTAAAGTTAAATATTATAATTTTAATATCTTTATAACGTTAAATTTAATTTAACTAGTAATTATTTATTAAATATATATAATTAATAATTTCTACTTAATTAAATTCTTATAATTATTAATTTAATTATATTAAATACTTTATTATTATTAAGTATATTTATTTAGTCTTTAATATTTAATATTTCTAAGAAAATAAATTAAGTAAATAATATAAGATTATAAATTAATTATAAAATCTAGTAATTTTATAAGAATAAAGTAATTAAATAACTTAATATTAAGATTAATATAATATCTAAAAATAATTTTATAAAGTAATAAGATAAAGACTTAATATTAAAATAATAATTAAGAAAAAAAAATCTTTAATATTAAAACTAGATTATAATATTATTTAATAATATTATATATTAAGTAAATAAAAACTATAAGAGAATTAATATTAATAAAAAGAAAAGAAAAAGTATAAATTAATATTTATATAAAAATAAGAATTAAAGATAAATATAAATTATTATTAAGTTTTATAAATATAATATTTAACTTTTTATTATAAATAATTATTAGTATTACTTAATATTAATAAAGAAGTAATTATATTTAATTAAAGTTAATCTTATTATTAAGTAAGTAAAATATTATTATTTTTTATATTTACTTTTTACTACGTAAAACTTATTTTCTTTTTAATTTTTTAACTTCTTAATTTTAAATTTTTTAATATTAATTTATTTCTTTAATATATAAATATATATTATTACTTAATATAATTTATTTAATATATTAAAGTATAAATTTATAAAGTATTTATATATTATTATTATTATTATTATTATAAATTTAATGCGAGCGCTTTAAATATATTTTATTATTTAAATTAAATTAAAATTAATAATTATAACTATAGTTATTTATTATTTTATAATTATAATTAATTTTTAAATAAATTCTATATAATAGTATTTTATTATTATAAATCTAGATTTACTTTACTAGCTCTAAACTTTATAGAGGCTAGTTCTTAATAGTTAAGTATATTTATATTTAATAATTTAAATCCTAGCTAAATCTTTATAGTAATATTTTATTATACTAGAGTTTAATATTATTTAAATCTTACTTAATTCTTAATACTATTATACTTATAACTTTATATTAATTTAATTCTTATTAAATCTTTTATATAATATTATTATTCTTTATAATTATTTCTAAGAAGTTAGAAAGTCGTAGTTTTTTTTTAAAAAAATTTTACGCTAATATTTCTATATATAAAAAATTTAATATTAAATTAATATTCTTATAATAATAATCTTAATACTAATATTTCTATAAAAAATTTATAATTTTAATATAATTAACTTAACTAAATAATCTCTTAATAGTATTCTTAAATAAAATAAAAATTTAAATATTATTATTATAATTATTTTTATAAAGAAAATTATTTAATTCTAATACTTTTACAAAAAAAATTTAGATTTTATATTTAATAATATTTTTAGATAATAAATCTTTATAGTATTTCTATAAAATTATAATTTATATAATAAAAATAATTTTATTATAAGATTATATATTAATATCTTAATTATATTCTTTAATAGAATTAATACTTTTAAAATTTAATATAAATTTTTTTATATTAATTAAAATATTAATAAAAAAATAAATTATAAAATTAAATAATAAAATTAGAAAATAAATATTATTAAAGAAAATTTAGATTTAAATAATTTAGAATAATAACTAGATTTTAAATAATAAATATAAGTTTAATAATAATTTAATTTATTAAAATAAAAAAATTAATTATACTTAGTATTATTATAAGAATCTTAAATTTATTTAGAAAAAAATATTAAAATAAATAATATACTTTAGAACTAGATAATAATAATAAAATAAATTTAATAAATAATATAAATTTAACTAGAAAGATTTTTTAATAAATAATTAATAAAACTTAGTTTTTAAAAATTATTATTAAATAATTATTAATATAATAAAATATATTTAATATAAATCTTAATAAGATTAATATATTAAGATAAAATAATAATATTTTAAATAATTTTTTTATATATATTAAGAAGTAATAAATTAAAATAGTAAAAAAAATAGAATAATTATAAAAAAAAGTTAATTACTTAAAAAACTAATATAATTAATATTAATAATAAATTAATTTACTTAATAATAAGAATAATATCCTTATAAAAAAAATAAAATTCTTAAGAACTTAAATAAATTAATAATATTTAGATAATTATAATTCTAATAATAAATATATAAATAAAAGATATTTAAGAAACTATAAACTAGTAAATATAAAAATTACTTATTATATTTTTATAATTTAATAAATATAAATATTTTTTACTAAAATTAAAATTATAATATTTAATTATAATATTAAATATAAGAAAATCTTATTATTTTATAATAAAAGAGATTAAGATAATTATAAAAATTAATATATAATAATTTTATTTAGAATTAAGAATTCTTTCTCTTATTTTATTATTAAAGAAATTAAGTTAAATTATATTAAAGAATATTTAAAGAGTATTATATTTAAAACTATTAAAATATAAATTAATTTAAAAAACTAGAATTTATACTAAAGTTATTAAAATATTATTTAAGATTTTAATAATTTATATAAAGTTTATAATATTTATTCTAAGATAATAAATAAATTAAATAATCTATTAATAAAAATAAGTTATAAGAATATTATTAAGATATTTAATTAATTCTATATATAGTTTTTAATAATTATTAATTTATTAAATATAAATAATTAAACTAAGATTAAGTTTTTAAAGTTAAATTTATCTAGAAAATTATTAAATAAAGTAGCTAGCGTTATAATAATAAATTTATCTTTAAAATAATATATATTATAAGGAATTAAATTAATTCAGAATAAAATAAAGTTTAAAGTATTATAAATTATTAATATAAAGAGAAAAGTTATCTAGAATACTTAGTTATTAAATATATATAATTAATAATATAAAAGTTAAACTTAATAGAATTTAAAATTACTAGAAATATATTATGAATTTAAATTTACTTTATTAGCTTTAAACTTTATAAAGACTAGTTTCTAGTAGTTAAGTATATTATATCTAGTAATTTAAATTCTAGCTAAATCTTTATAATAATATTTTATTATACTAAAGTCTAGTATTATTTAAATCTTACTTAATTCTTAATAAAATAAATCTTAATATATAATATAAAAATTACTAATATAAAGATTATTAGAAAATTAAATTAAAAAAGAAAAATTAGAATTAAATTAATTTACGCTAGTATAGTCTTTACTTAATAATTTTTAAAAACTAAGATATTTTTTTATTATAAATATTTAAAAAAGTCTTAGAATATTAATAAAAACTTTATAATAATTTTAAATTAAAAGTTAATATTATAAGTATTTAAAATATAATTATATTTTTATTAATATAAATATTCTATACTAAAAGAAATTATTCTTAATAGTAAAAAAAATAAAGATATAATTAATAAATATAAATATTATTTAAAATAATTATAAAGTAAATAATAATTATATAGAAAATTTTTTTAATAATAATAAATTTAAAAATTAAGAATTTCTAGTAAAGATATTATTAAAGATATTTAAATATATAATAAAATTAAATAACTTTAAAATATTATAAAGTTTATAATAATAATTTACTCTCTTACTTATATTAATATAAAAGAATTAAATTTTAAATTAAGATAAAATAAATAATTAAACTTTTAAATAAAGATTTAAATAAAAAATAATATTATTTAAATATATATAATAATAAATTTAAGCGTAATAATCTTATTATTTATTAATAATATATTTATAAAATAATATTATTTAATACTTATTTTTTTAATAAAATTTTATTTATTAAAATTAATTAATAATAAAGTAATTTTAAATATAATTTATATAATAAAACTAAACTTTAAGTTAGAAAATTATATTAAATAATTATTAAAATTAATTATTAATTTTAGAAGATTTAATATAATTCTAAGAATATTATAATTAAAATAATATAATTTAAATATTAATTAAATATAATAAATTATAACACTAAGATTTAATTATTATATATTTAATTATTTTTAATATAATAAATTTATTATTATTATAAGTTATTTTTATTTAAAAAAATAAGGATTTAAGTAATTAAAAGATTATAATATTATTAAAATTAATATTTATACTTTTATAAAAATAATAAAGAAAAAAGATAATAAGATTATTATTATATAATTAAAGAATTTTAAGAATTTAAAAAATAATATTAAATTATATATATATATATTATAATAGATATTATTATAATATTAATTAATAATTATAATAAATTTTTTTATAAGTCTTAAAAAAAATACTTCTTTATAAAAATATTAAAAAAGATAATCTTAAAAAACTATTATAATTAAGTAAATATATAGAATTTAATAAAAGTTAATAAATTATTATTTTATAAATAAATAAATTATATAGTTAAATTAAAAAAAGAAATTATATTATTAATAAAAAAAACTTATAATATATTATAAAATTAAATAAAAGTTATTAGAAAATATATTTAGAATATATTAAGTAAGAGCTATTAAAAAATATACTTAGAATATATTAAGTAAGAGTTATATTTAATTTAATAATTTACTTTATACTATATTAATTTTAATAATAAAGAAGTTAAATAAGAAATTTAAAGTATATATTAATTATAAAGTTTTTAATATCTTAATAATTAAGAACTATAATATTTTTTTATTTATATATAATATATTAGTAAAGCTTTATATAGTAAAAATATATAATAAATTTAATATTATAATAATCTTTAATAAGATTAGAATAAAGAAAGATTATAAATATAAAAAATTTAATAAAATCTAAATAAGTATATAATTATAATATAATAAAATATTACTATAAAGATCTAACTAGGATTTTAATTACTAGATATATAAACTTAATTATTAAAAACTAAACTTAATAAAACTAAAGTTATTAAAAGTAAATTTAAATTTATAATATTATTCTTTTCTTTAATATAATAATATTCTTATTACTATAAATCTTACTTTATATAATAATTATTTAAATATATAATAATTATTCTATATATATAATAATTATTCTATATATAGATTAATTAATTATAACGCTTATTATTTATATTTTATTATATAATATTACGTTGTTAACTTTAGAATAAAATACTAAGAATTTATTTCTATAGATTTAAAAAATAAAAATAGCGATATAAAAGTAATAATATAGAAATTTATTTATATATATAAACTCTAATACTTTAAATTAACTATATTAAATATTAATAAATATTTTAATAATATAGAAATAAATAAATATTAATTAATTACTAGCTATAGAATTAAAAATTAAAAGTTAAAAAAATTAAAGAATTAGAAAAAATTCTATGTAGTGAAAAGTAAGTAATAAAAATAATAGCGTTTTATTTATTTAATAATTTAACTAGATTATTTTTAATCTAGTTATTACTTATTAATATTAAATAAATAATAGTTATTTATAATACTTATATATTAAATAAGAAGTTAAATATTACGTTTATATAATTTAATAATAACTTATAACTATTCTTTAATTCTATTTTTATATAAATTTCAAGTTTTTTTTAAATAAGATAAAAAGTCTAGTAAAAGAATTATCTATAATAATAATAATAAAGAATTTAATAGTAATAAAGAATTCTTTAAATATATAAAATAAATCGTTAATATTTAAATATAAAGATTTTATATATTTTATCGATAAATTTATAATAATTAAATATATAAATAATAAGGATAAGATTACTTAATATATAAATTATTAAAAATTAGTTTAAAGTAAATTAATAAAAATATAATATAATTAATAAAATAAAGTTAAGAATAGAATTTATAGAATATATAAAAAATTAATATTAATATATAATAATAATAATTATAAATATTAAATTAAATAAACCTAGTATTATATTAAGTTAATAAATAAATAAGTAATTAATAAATAAATAGATTATAATATTATTCTTCTTTTTAAATAAATATTAACTTTAATATTTAAAAAAGATAATTTATAGTTTATTAAACTTACTAAACTTTTTAAGATATTATTAATAAAAATTAATAATTAAATTTATAGTATTTTTAAATTTATTATTATTTATATTATATTATTATTAATTTAGTTATTTCTTATTTTTTTAATATATATAGAATTATAAACGATAATTTCTACTTATTTATTAAATATTTAAGATATTATTTAATTTTTATTTCTTCTTCTTATTAATAACTATAGGCTTTAAAGAAGTAATATATTATCTAAATAAAAAATTAATTATAATTTTATATAAAAGATTTAAATAAAATATATTATAAATTTATATATTTATTAAAAACTTTAAGTAATAAAAAATCTTATTTTAAAAATAATCTTAAATAATTCTAATATATTATTATTTAGCTTCTTACTTAAATATATTATAATAATATTTTTACTTAATAAAAATATTAAGTTTTTTATTTTATAAATAATTTTAAATTACTAGTAATTTATTTACTTTATTATATATCTTTAATTAAAAGTAAACTATTTTTTTATAAATTTTAAAATATTCTTTATTTTATTTATAATATTATTAGCTTTAATAATTTAAATCCTTTTATAAGTTAATAGAGTAGAATTAATTAATAGTAAAAAAAATATATAAAAATAAAAATCTTTATTAATAAAAAAAGAAAATATATTAATAATATTAATAATTATATTATTATTAATAAACTTAGTTATAAATAATTAATATATTTAATTATTTTATATATATAAGTAATAAATTTTTAATTATTATTTAATATTTTAATTTACTCTTTTTATTTACTTATTAATTTTTAAGTAAAAAACTATAAATAAATTAACTATAATTTATAATTAATTATATAAAATCTTTTAAATTAAAAATATAAATTAAGGTTCTTAATTAAATATAATTAAATTTAAAAGATTATAAATTCTAAAAATATAATTAAATAAAATATTTATTATAATTTTAATAAAAGTTTTCTTATTAATTATAATATAAAGAGTATAATATTTTTCTTTAAAAAAATATTTTATTAATATATAGATTATATTCTAGCTCTTAAAGATAAAAAGATTAATAATAAAATTTATTAAAATATCTTACTAATATTATTTAAATATAAATAATAATTATAATAATTTATTATACTTATTCTTTAAGGCCTTACTTTTTTAATAAATATAATAATTATAAATATAATAAATTACTTCTTTTTTTATATTAAGTTAATAAAATTAGTATTTTAATATTTTTAATATTTAATTTTTTTTTAAATAATTACTTATAAGCTAGTTATAATCTTCTTTTATAATATTTAAATATAACTTAAATAATATAAAAATTTAAAAATAATTTTTATAAAATAAAATATAATATTATTATAAGTAATATTATAGATTAATATTTTTAAATATTTAAATTAAATTCTTTTCTAATATATTTTATATTTAATAATATTTCTTATTATTTTAATTTATTAATATAATTCTAGTATATAATAATAACTTTTTATTTATTATTATATTAATTTATTTATTTATAATTTTATTCTTTTTTTTAATTTTTTAATTTATTAAGAGGGCTTAATTATAATCTTAAAAATATTTTAATAAAAATAGAATTTTATATTAATATTTAAAATATTTATCTTTTTTATTAATTAAAATTAAATTAAATATTTAAATTAATATATTTATTTTTCTATTTAATTTTCTTATTTAATATATAATTTTAAAGTTATATTTAATTAACTTTTTAATTTATTTTATTTAATAATATATTAATTTCTTTATCTATATAAAATACTTTAAGTTCTTATAATTAATAAAAATTTATATAAAAATATTAATTAACTCTAGCTTAAAATACTAATATTTTAAATAATAAATTATTATTAAGAATTCTTTATTATAGATTTTATAATTATATTTAATTAATACTATATTTTTATTATAAAAAATTATTAAGTAAAATACTTTTTTATTATTTATTTATAATAAGATATTATTATTAATATAATTTAAAAAGTTTATTTTTAATATTATAAAATAACTTTTTTTTATAATATTAAAAGATTAAAATATTAATAATTAAATACTTTATTTCTTTAAATATAATTTAATAAACTTTTAATTATAAAAAGAAATAATCTTTTTTTATTAAAGTTATTAAAAACTTTATTATTTTTAAAAAGTTCTTTATAAAGTAATAATAAAAATTATAAAATTCTATAAAGAATTATAATTCCTTAAAATATATAAAGATTTTTTATATAATAATTATTATAATTTTATTTATATAAAGATTTTTTATATAATAATTATTATAACTTTATTTAAATTTATCTTTAAATTAATAATAAATATTAAAAAATCTAAAAACTTTATTTTCTATATATAAAATTTATATTTATTTATATTAATTTATAATTTTACTTTATATAATTATAATAAATTTTTTTTAATATATTTCTAGTATTTCTTCTTTATTTTATTATAAATTAAAATATTATTTAAGTATACCTAATAAAAGTTATTTAAGTATTTAAATAAATTATTATTTATATATTATTAATATAAAATAAGTTTTTTAATAAATTTAAAAAGTAATATATAATATTTAAATATTCTAAAAAAAATAATAAAAAAAATAAAGTTCTTATTATTTAGATATATATAAAGTTTATTAAATATAATAATAATATTAAGTTTTATTAAATATTTATAATTTATTACTTAAGCTAGTATCTTCTTTATAAATAAAATTAAATAATAATTTAAATTATAATAATATTAAATTTTTAATAATTAATATAAAATTTTAAATTATTATTATACTTTTAAATAAATTATATAAAGAATATATATAATATAATACTTAATAATATAAAGATTTTTTATAAATTTTTTTTTAAATATTCTTTAATTCTTTATAACTTAAAATTAAATATAGAATAAAATTAATTCTATAATAATTTTTTATTTAATTTAAGCTTAATTTTATAATTATATAATTAATATAAGAAAAGTTTTTTTATTTTATTTTTATTAAATATATTAATAAAATTATAATATTTTTTAAAGAGCTTTCTTTTAATAATATTTTTTAAATATATTATAATTTTATATATAGTTTTTATAAAAATACTTTACTTTAATACTTAATCTATTTTTATAATAATTATAAAGAAGTATTAAACTTAATATTTCTTTAAATTATAAATTAATATATTAAAAACGATTTTATTAATTTAATAAATATTTAATAATTTATTTTCTTTAAATAAGAAGAATATAATAAATATAAATATTTAAATATTTATTAAAAATTAATTTAACTTAAATTTAATACTTAAAATAAATTCTTTTAAAAAAAATTTATATTAATTTAAGTAACTTTATTATAATAAATTCGACTTTAATAATTATATTAAAGATAAAAAGTTTAATTTATAAAATATCTTTATAATTATATTATCTTAAATAAAAATAATATAATTATTAGTTATATTTAATATAATTTTATATTTATTTATTTAAAGTTACTTTAAAATAATATATTAATTATTAAAGTTAGTAATTAATATAAATATATTAAATTTCTAGTAATTACTTACTCTTATAAAGGAGTATATAATATAAATAATAATTTTTTTTATTATTATAATTATAGAAGTAACGAGGTTTTAATAAAGATAAAAATAAAATATTAAAAATATTAAATAAGATTTATACTTTCTTTTTATTAATAAATAAGTAAGTAGTAATATTAATATTATAAACTAGTCTTTACTTACTTATATAATTCTATTAAGTTTAGCTTTACTACTACTATAAATTTATATAGACTCTCTACGCGTTCTATAAATTCTTTCTTTCTTAACTTTAGTATTTTATTTTTATATTTATTATACTATAGACTAGATCTTAATATTATACTAAAGCTTTAAATAAACTAAAGACGTATATTT
>JAJREH010000125.1:0-12932 GCA_023065455.1 Cladonia rangiferina
TATTAAATATATATAATAATAAGACTTAAAGATTATAAGTTTATTTATACTTTTTCTACTATTCTTATATAGGATTCTATTAATAAATCTTAAAAATAAAATATTAAATAGTATATAAGAGTAAAGCTTAAGGATTATAACTTTATTTATATCTACTTTATTCTCTATATATAATAATATATTAGTAAATCTTAAAATTAGAATATTAGAGAATAGTTAGTAATAAAACTTAATTATTTTAAATTTATATATAAGGCCTAGACTACTCTTCTATATTAATTAATTAATAAACTTTTAATATTTATATATATTAATAAGCCTAGTTAAGAAAATCCTAAGTTTTATATATAAAAATAGATACTCTAGCTTTTAAAGATATTATTAAATTATTATTTTATCTTAATATATATATAGTCTCGTTAAGTATTTACGCGAATTTATTTAATATTATCTAGAATACTTAATCTTATAAATATAATATTATATATTTTATAAAAGTTTTAATTTAATTTTCTCTTTACTAGTACTCTTTTATATTATAATAATTAATTTTATCCTAGCTCTTTTATTATTTAATAAAGACTTTAATATTATTATATTTATAATAAATAAGTTTATAAAGCGCGTGATTTTTATTATTAGAAAAATAACTTAGTCTATAAAAAATTAAGTAGGAATTTTATTAAATAAACTTAATATTATAAACTAAGAACTATTAAAGATTATAATCTTAAATAAAGATAAAAATTCTTTTCTAAATTTTAAATAATAATTTTTTATAAGTTTAATATATTCCTTTTATATTTTATAATATATTATCTTTAAATAAATAATACTTTTAAATAAATTAATTAAATAATAAAGATTACTTTAAGATTTTATATATATAAATTTAATAAGTTATTTAAGTAATTTAAGATTTTATCTTATATATAGACTTTTCTTAATAATTTATTTATATCTAAACTTACCCTAAATAAAGTTATATATAAATTTATATTAAATAAATTACTAGATCTTTTTATAGTATTATTACTTAATAATTATTTTCTAGCTAGAATAATAACTACTAATATAATTATATTTATATAAATATTTAATAAGTTCTATTATAATAAGAAATATTAGTTTATATTTTAAAAAATAAGAAACTAAGTATTATTATATTTATATAAAAGTTATTTTATCCTATTTATTCTTAGAGTAACTATGAAATTAGTATAATAATATATTAATTTATTTAAAATTATTAAATAAATAGAGTGATTAATATATTATTTAAAAATATTTAAAGATTAGAAAGTCTATTTTATATTTATAATTATATAGCTAGAGTTTATATTAATTTTATTTAATAATTTATATAATCGCTTTAAATTTATCTATTTATAAGTAATCTCTATAAATAGATAAGAATATAATATAGAATAACTATTAAATAAAAGAATTATATAAAAAGAGAGAGACTTTATTATAAAATATTTATTAAGATAAAAAGATTATAGACTTAAGTTTAATAAATAGTATAATATTAAGAATTTATAGAATACTCTAAAGCTTATAAAGGAATATAAGGCTAAAGTATAGTATATAAGTAAGAACTTAGAATTTATTATATTAATATCTTTATCTTTATCTCTACGAAAGCGCGGCTGTTCTAGAAAAAGTAATAATATTTAAGAACTTTACGTTTAAATAAAATTATTATAAATATTTTAATATTATATTTTAAGTATTATATCTTTATATATCTAGTTAATATAGATATATTATAGAAGACGGCTATTTTTTATAACTATAAAAAAATTATTATAATATAATATTTAGTATATCTTCTTAGTTAATAATAATATAGAATTGGGCTTAGTATTTATATAACTAGATATAATAAGTAGCTTAGAATAAACAACCTTTACTATATTTATAAAATACTATAGAACTCTTATATTATATAATAAATAGTAATAGTTTAAAGATTATTTAATAGTTTCTAGCTTTATTATTAACGATTACTTAATATTAATAAGTAGATAATTTTTCTAATTATTAACTCTAACTATTTAGATAATTCTTTTATTAGATATTTTATCTTCTTTATTATTTATAGTAAATATTAATTTCTAAGTAATATTTAATAAGCTAATAAAAAAATTCTATTTTTTTAATAATTAATTTAATTAATTAGGTTATTTATTTACTTTATAAACTTTACTAGTAATTTTATTATTAACTTTATAATAATATCTATTATTAACTTAAAAACTATATACTTTAATACTATTAAAGCTTTTTTTATAATTAATATTTATATTTATTTTTACTTAATTCTATCCTTTATTACTAAGTATTAAAGATAAAGAAAAGATAAAATTAAAATAAATTTATAAAATCCTATTATAAAATATTAAATAAATAAAAAAAATAAAATATAAAATTTTAAAAACTTATATTATTAAGTTTATAAAAAACTAGATTATATAATTATTAAGATTTAATAATATTTATATATATTTCTTTTATAATAAAAAACTAGATATATAATATATTATTATATTTAATATAATTAATACTTTACTTTATTAAATTTAATTCTATATAATTAGATATTATTATTTTTTTTATAATTTAATATTATCCTATTTTAATTTTTTTTATTATTTATAAATTTTTAATATTTTTTAACTTTTTAACTTTTTAACTTTTTAATAAATTTTTTTTTTATTTTCTATTTAATTAATTCTTTATTAATTATTAATTATTATAAGTTATATTTTATTTAATATATTAAAATTATTATTTATAAGTATCTTTATAATTACTATTATTTATATTATTATTATTAAATTCTAATTTCTAAAAAAGAAATTTTAATATTTTTAAAATTTTATATTTATTTTATTAATAATCTATTAATATAGTAATTACTAAACTATATAGAATTTTATTAATTAATAATATATAGAATTAGAATATATAATCTAATAAATATATATAATATATAATAAATTAATATATAAATAATAAAAATATTACTTTTTTTTATTTTTTATAAGTACTTATTATAGATTAACTATATATTTTAATAATTATATTACGGGCTAGCCTATATCAAGCTAGTAGAATAAAGATAATAAAATATATAAGTACGCCTTATTATAAGAATTTAAGAAATAATATTAAGAGGTAATTAAGATTATATAATCTTAATTACTAGTAATTAAATTAATTAAGCTTTAAGTAGTTTAATTACTAGTAAATAAGGTATTTAAGCTTTAAATATTTTAAATATAAGAATCTTAGTATAATTAAGATTAAATATATAAAAAAGGGCTTTCTTTTTTATAAATAGAATTTTCTTCTAGGTATTTAATTTATATAATAGAAAAAAGTTTATAGTTAATAAATATTTAAATTATTTATATTAATTTATACTTATATATTTTTTAGTATCTAAAGGAATTAAATTTTCTTATTATACTTTAAATATTATTTTTTATTACTTTAAAAATAAGTATATTAGGTTCTATATCTAGTAAACAATATATAAGTATAGCTAATTTTAAAAAAGCTTAAAAAAAAGTAGAAGTTCTATAAGTTTCTAAGAAAAATATAGTAGTTATAAAGAAGGGTATAGAAGTTCTTAAGCCGAAGATATTTTCTAAAAAATAAAAAACTCTTTATAAATTTTTAAGGAATATTAATATTTATATATTATTTTACTTTAATTAGTTTTAAAATATTAAAGCTAGAAACCTATTTCTTTTATTATATCTTAAAGAAGACGCTATAGATATTCTTTAGCTATAATTAAAAAAATATATTAAAATATAAGATCCTAATATTATAAAGAATAAGTCTTTAGAGTTTTTTATAAATAAAAAGTATATTTAAAATATATTAATACTATTTTTTAAAAATAGTATAAAGATATTTCGCTTAGAAAAACGTTTATATATCTTAAATTAAATAAAATTAATAATTAAGTATATAATTAAATTCTAAGATATTACTTATTAACTAGATTAGAATCTATTAGTATAGATAATATAGTATTAATAAAATTTTAAATCTTATATTAAGAATAAGCTTATATAAGTTGATTTAATAGAAATTAAGGAATTTCTAAACTTAATAATTATAATATATTTATTTAATAATAGATTATATAAAAGAAAAATAGAATAGAGATATTTTAATTTAATAAAAAAGTTACGTAAGAAGGAGAACATCTCTATAATAAACCTTAAGTCTTATAGAAAGAGTAAAAAAATAAAGAAGTCTAAAAAGAATTTATTAAATATTAAATATTATAATTATAATAAAAAAGATTATTATAAGAATAAGTATCCTAAAGAAAACTATTAGATAGTAGTTATAAAAGATTAAATTCTTAATAATAATAAATAGTTAAATTTATATAGATTAAAAAATATAAAAAAAAACTTAAGTAAATATATAAGCTTATTATAAACAACTTACTTTAATAATTAATATAAGGTATACTTATTAGAAAAGTAAGGATTAAAATAGTTTCCTAGTAAATATAATTAATAAGTAATTATAATAAATAATAAAGATTATTATAGTAAGGATAATATTTACGCTAATTTATTTTTAAAAAAAGAAGTACCTTCTTTAAAAAAAAAAGATATTTTAGATAAAGAATTAATAACTAGGCTTCGCCAGCTATATTAATAATATAGAGAGATAGTTAATATTTAGTAATAAATAAATATTTAATTAAAAAAATAGTTAATAGAAGCTGAATTTATAATAAAAGACTTTACTTTATATTTAATAAATAAATAAGCTAAAATTAAAGAAATAAATTAGTAATTATAATTAAAATATAAAAAATTTCTATTAAATTTATTTATCTAATCTTTAGGTTTAGATAAAAAAAAAGAGTTGAAATCTTATATTAAAAGGCTTAAAATATTTATTAATTAAATAGATTTATTTTAAGAAGCTAATAAAAAAACTTCTAAAATCTATAATTTTAAAGTTATACTTAAAATCCTTTAGGAGTTATTTTTAAAAAAAATTAAAAAAACTTTTAATAGGGAAGAATATAAGAATATAATTAATATTTTATATTATTAAATCCTAAAGGATTTAAGTTCTTAAAAGATAAAGGAGTACTTCTTCTTAATTTATAAGTTATCTTGCTTACATAGAGATAAAAGATATTAAGATTAATAAGAGAAATAACTAATATACCCCTAATTATAGAACTTATACCTAAAGAATATTTTATTAGAATAAGCTATATAAAAAGTTTTATTATAAACTTATTTAAGCTTAATTTAAAAAACTAGTAAATTTTCTAGCGAGGAGGTTATTTAACAAAACTTATTTTAAAACTAAATAAGTAATTATAACAGGATTTAATAATAATTAAAAATTTTATTTTTAGGTTAAAGTTAATAGGAATCTGATTAGGATTATAATTAATAATAAATTAAATTAAAACTTAATAAAATCTAGCTTTATAAGGAAGTTTGATATTTCTATAGTAAAATATAAACTATATATATTAATAAACTTTAATAGAATAAAAATAGGTACTATTAATAATATAACTAAGAAGGTATTACTTAAAATAAGATATAAAATCAAGAAAAAATCCTTTAACTTAATATTTAAGGAAGTTAATAATATTATACTTAAAGCTTTATAATTAAAAAAAACTAATCTATTAATAGAATAGTAAAATAAAATAATTAAGTTTATAGATAATATAATAAATAAAGTTTCGTTTATTTTAGAATATAACTTAATCTATATAGTAATATAAATAAGAAAAGAAATAAAAAATAATTTTAATAAAAAAAATATTATAATATTATAAAATAAAATTTATATAATTAGTAAAATTACTTATATAAATATTCTAAGTAAATATATAGAATTTAAAACTCTATTTTAAAAAGAAAATATTAATAAAACTTTTCTTAAATATTAACTATAAAACTATAAGATTAAGTTAATCCTAGATATATAATTTATAAAGAAGCTTATATATTTATTATTATAAAATAAAATAATTACTCTTATAGATTACGTTAAGGAAAATAAATAAAAAGAGTTTATTAAAAAATCTTAATTACTAATAAAATATCCTATTCTATTTATTTTAAAAGGGAAAAAAGGTAAATAAAGATTATATATAGATTATAAAGTATTTAATAATATTATTATTAAAAATAATTATCCCTTATTATTAATTAACAAGCTTTAGGATAAGTTCTAAGATAAAAAGTAATTTACTAAATTTAATATTTTTAAAGTATTTAATTAGATTTATATAAAGAAAGATAATAAATAGAAAATAATATTCTATATAAAAGAGGGTCTTTATAAATATATAATTATATTATTTAAATTAATAAATACTTTAATAATATTTTAGGCGTTTATTAATAACGTGTTGAAAAAATATCTTAATAAATTTATTTTAATATATATTAATAATATCCTTATATACTCCAATACGTTTAAAGAATATATTAAGTAAATATAATTAATACTTAAAAAGCTTAAATAAATAGATTTACGCTTAAAGATATTTAAATATAAATTTTATTAAAAATAAGTAAAGTTTTTAAAATTTATTATCTTTAATAAAAGAATTAAGATAGATTTAAATAAAATAAAAAGTATAATTAAATAGTTAATACTTATAAATAAGAAAGAAGTTTAATTCTTTCTAAGATTCATAAACTTTTATAAGAGGTTTATTACTTAATATTTTAAGACTATAATATCCCTTACGGGCTTAATATATAATAATATACTATTTATATAATTAAAAAAAATAAAAGTATCCTTTAGAATATTATAGAAGTAATTTATTTTAGATTTAATATTATATTAATTTAATTTAGAGTCGTCTATTTATCTCTATATTAATACCTTTAATAGAGTTCTTAAAGTAGTGATTAATTAATTATTTAATTAAAATAACCCTATATAAAGAAAAATAGAGAAAACTGGGTATATTTATTACTAGTATTTAATAGCTTATTATAGTAAGAAGTTAATTAATACTAAAACTAGATATCCTATATATAATAAGGAGCTATTATTTATAATAAACGCTTTTTATATTTAAAAGATTTATTTAAAAAGAACTAAATATTAGGTTTAGATTTTATTTAATTATAAAAACTTGATATACTTTTTATCTATTAAAAAGCTAAATAAATATCTAGCTTAATAATATAAGGAATTATTTATATTTAATTTTAAAATTAATTATATTAAGAGCAGCGAAAATAATACTATAAATATATTTAATAAAAGAATTAATTATATAATAAATATATAATAAAGTATTAAAGCCATCCTTATACAAAATCCTAATAATTTATTTAATATAAATATTAATAATTTATAAATTATAACTATTATAATTATTAAGACTGAAAGTCTTATTAAATATATACTAAAAAATTTATTAAAAGATAAGATAGCTTCTAAGATTATTAAAAATATTAATAGTTATAACTTATTTAAAAAAACTAATCTAAGATTATTAATTTTTTAAAAATGGATTTATATCCCTATAGGAATATATAGAGAGATTTTTAAAATTTATTATAAAATAAAAAGCTTTAATGAATATTAAGAAATTAAAAAGATATTTAAAAAAATATTAAAAAACTTTTACTTTTTAAGAATAAAAAAATATATTAAGGATTATATTACTTAATATAATATATATATAAAAATAAAATACGCTTAATATAAACTCTATAAAGAATTAAAATTATTTATTTTTCTAGAATAAGCCTAGAAAAGTATTATATAGAATTTTATTATTAAATTCTTTAAATTAAAAGAACGGCTAATAGATACTATCTATAATATTATTTTAATTATTAATAATAGACTTATAAAGTAGGCGTACTTTATATTATATAAGAAGACTTTTAGTATAAAAAACTTTATTTATATTTTTTTAAAAATTATAATAACATATTATAAACTTCTAAATAAGATTATCTTAGATAGAAATAAGTTCTTTAACTTTAAGTTTTAAAGGTCGTTAATAGATATAATAAGAATTAAATTAAAGATAAATATTATATTCTATTCTTAAATAGATAGTTAGATAGAAAAAATAAATTAGACTTTTAAATAATATTTTTAATATTATATTAATTATTACTAAGATAATTAAGTTGTTTATTTATTAAGTATTTAACTAATATATAATAAATCCTTCTTAAATTTAATTAGAATATTACTATTTCAAGCGAATTATAGCTTTAAACTCTAAATAATATTACTTCTTAAAGATATTAAGCTATAAGCTTAAAAGGCTATAATTATAATTTAGGAATTAAGTAAGATTTATTAAAAATTATAAAAGAATTTATAGTTTTTAAGTAATTATTTAGTAATATATTATAATTAAAAATAATTAAAAGGTCTAATTATTTTTAAAGAGGATAAAATATATCTTTTTTATAAAAATTTTAAAACTAATAGATTTAATAATAAGCTTAATTATACTAAGCTTAATCCTTTTCTAGTAAAGGAATATAAAGGGGATATAAATTATTTTTTAAATTTATTTTAATTAATATATAAATATCCAGTGTTCTATATATTACTTTTAAAAAAAGTAGATTCTAAAATTAACTTATAAATAATCTTTTTAAGACTTAATAAAGATAACGAGGAATATAATATTAAAAAAATTTTAAATTATTAATAAATTAATAAGAAATAAAGATATTTAGTTAAGTAATTAAATTATAATTTATTAAAGAATATATAAGAGTTACCTTCAATACTTAATTATCTTAAAAAGTTAGTAGAGTTTTAAGCCCAAAATCTAGTCCTATTAGAAAGTTATTTAAAACTTGGTTTTAGAAGCCTATAATAAAGGCGTTATTAAAAGATTTAATAAAAATAATAGCCTTCTCCTCCTCCTTTTCTTATATTATAATATTTTTTAGTTTTTAATCCCTTATCTCTTTTTATTTTGCCTTAATACTTTCTATCTTAGTAGAGATATAAACTATCTTGATTAATACTTTAGAATACTCTTTTTCTAATATATTATTATACTCTTTAAAGCGTTTCTATTTTAATATATTTATAAAAATAAAATTATATTCTTCTTTATATTATATATATTTATAATAATAATTAAACTTATTATTTAATTAATAAAACGTTCTTTTCTATTTATATCGCTAGTACTAATATTTAAATAATTTAATTATATTAAAACTCTTAAGCAGTTTAATTCTTCATTCCTTAATAATAAGATGACGAGATTTTAGTATTAAGGAAGATTATTTAAAAAGTAAGATTCTTTAAAGATAAAGAAATTTAAATAAGAGAATAATATTATAGACTAGTCTATATTAAGCTAATAGAATAAAAATAATAAGATATATAAATATATCTTATTATAAAGATTTAAGAAGTAGTATTAAAGGGTAATTAAGATTATATAATCTTAATTACTAGTAATTAAATTAATTAAGCTTTAAATAATTTAATTACTAGTAGATAAGATATTTAAGCTTTAAATACTTTAAATATAAAGATTTTAATATAGCCAAGATTAAATATATAAAAGAGAGTTTTCTTTTTTATAAATAGAATTTTCTTTTATATATTTAACTTATATAATAAAAAAAAGTTTATAGCTAATAAATATTTAAATTACTTATATTAATCTATATTTATATATCTTTTAATATCTGAAGAAGTCAAACCCTCTCGTTATAAGTTAATATTAAGATAAATACTTAATTATTATTTAAAGCTAGTAGTTAAATAGCTATACTTCTTATATTATAGCTTTATTATTTATATTTTATTTACTACTATAAATTTATTATAATATATATAATATTCTATTATTTATTAAGTATATTAATTATTAGTTTAATTATATATACCTTGTTTATAATATATACCTTATATAAAGTAATAAATAAAATAAGATATAAATTAATTTTATATATAAATTAATTAATAAAGAAGAAAAGAAAGAATAAAACGTTGTATATAGAAAATAAAAGCGTTTAATTTAATAATAGCTTGATATTAACTTAAGTATTAATTAAATAATTATTATTATAATAATATTATAATAATATACTTATAAAAGAAAATAAAAAAATAATACTCTTATTATCTATACGCTATTTATTACGTATATTATTATTTAATAGAATATTTATTATATATATCTTATTAATATTAATAATAACTCTTCTTACTTAATTAGTTAACTATAAATTACTATTATATAAAATAAGTATTAATATATATAAAATACTTTAAGAATTTAATAATAATTATAATAGTAATAATTACTTATAAATAATAACTTTAAAGAATTAAATAGTATATAGCTAGCGGTAATAAGTAATTAAAATTAAAAAAAAATTAAAGATAAGAAATAAGTAACTATAATTAAATAATTGAAAAAATTAAAAAGTTGAAAAAAACGAAAGGAATAAAAGTATATTAAGTACTTAAAATTATAGGAATTAAGTAAGTAAATATAATAACGTCTACTTATATAGTTTTAAACTAAATTTAATTTAACTTCTTATTAATATTAAGTAATAATAGTAGTTTATAATAATATAGAGAAAAAAAGATTATATTTATAAAATTTAATAATAACTTATAATTATTCCTAATTCTTATTATTATATAAATATAAATCTATACTCTTACTTAATTATTTTCAAAATTATTAATAATAAATTCGAAATAATTTAGATATATAGGAAATAATACTTTAGTAAATTTAAATTAATTAAATTAACTTAATTAATAAAATAATTTTATAAGATATAAATAATAAATCTCTATCGAAAGAATTATTTAAATATTAAATAGTTTAAATATTTAATAAAAGAATTTAAAGATCTATAGTAATAATAAGTACTAGTAAATAAATATAAAAATATAAAATATTAGAACTCTTGATTTCTAGATTATTTTATCGTTATTATTATATTATTAAGAAATAAAATATACTTTATATAAAGTAATGGATAAAATAAGATATAAATTAGTTTTATATATAAATTAATTAATAAAGAAGAAAAGAAAGAATAAAGTATTATATATAGAAAATAAAAGTACTTAATTTAATAATAACTTAATATTAATCTAAGTATTAATTAAATAATTATTATTATAATAATATCATGATAAAAATATATATATATAATTTATTATTAATATTTTTTAAAAATAATATAAAAGTATTTTATTTAAAGAAAATATTATATAATTTAATTTAAAAAAAATTAATTATTAAATATATAATAAAGTTTAAAAATATTATATATTAATTAAAATAAAATTTAATTATATAAATAATATAATATTAAAGAAATTTAAAATTTTATATTAAAAATAAGCTTATAAGAATAGATTTTAAAAAAATAAAAAAATATAAAAATCTAATATTTTTTATTTATACTATTAATAATAAATTATATAAAAGAAAAATAAAATAAAAATATTTTAATTTTATATAAAAATTATATAAGAAGAAAAATAATTTTATAATAAATTAAAAAATATATAAAAAAAATTAAGAAAATAAAAAAGTTTAAAAAGAATTTATTTAAAATTAAATATTATAATTATAGTAAAAAAGATTACTATAAAAATAAATATTTAAAAAAAATTAATAAATAATAATTATAAAGAATTAAGCTTTAAATTATAATAAATAAATAAATTTATAAAGATTAAAAAATATAAAAAAATATTTAAATAAATATATTAATTTATTATAAATAATTTATTTTAATAATAAATATAATATATATTTATTAAAGAAATAAGAATTAAATTAATTTTTTAATTAATATAAATAATAAATAATTATAATAAATAATAAAGAATATATTAATAAAGATAATATCTTTCTTAATTTACTTTTATTTAAAGAAAATATATTATTTTCTTTATTAAATAAAAAGAATAAACTTTAAATATATTATAAAATAATTATAAAAAAAAATTATAATCTTATAATAAATATTAAAAATATAAAAAAAAAAATATTATTTATAAAAAAATTTATTAAACTTTTATAATTTAAAATATAAAAAGTTTTTATTAAATTTATTTATTTAATTTTTGAATTTAAATTATTTATTAATTAAATAAATCTTTTTTAAAAAACTAATAGAAAAACTTTTATAAATATTAAAATTAAATTTAAAATTCTTTAAAAAATAATTTTAAAAAAAAATTAAAAATATTATATATAAAGTAAAGTATAAAGATTTAATAAATAATTTATATTAAAAAATTCTTAAGAGATTAAAATTTTTAAAAAATAAAAATATATTATTTTTTAATTAATAAGTTATTTTATTAATATTAAGATAAAAAATATTAAAATTAATTAAAAAAATAATTAATATATCTTTAACTATTAAATTTATATCTAAAAAATATTTTATTAATCTAAGTTATATAAAAAACCTTAATATAAAACTTTTTAAATTTAATTTAAAAAATTAGTAAATCTTTTAATAAAGAAATTATTTAATAAAATTTATTTTAAAACTATATAAGTAATTATTATAAAATTTAATAATAATTAAAAATTCTATTTCTAGATTAAGATTAATAAAAATTTAATTAAAATTATAATTAATAATAAATTAAATAAAGACTTAATAAAATCTAATTTTATAAAAAAATATAGTATTTTTATAATAAAATATAAACTATATATATTAATTAATTTTAATAAAATAAAGATAAATACTATTAATATTTAAATTAAAAAAATATTATTATAAATAAAATATAAAATTAAAAAGTAATCTTTTAACTTAATATTTAAAAAAATAAATAATATTATATTTAAAGTTTTATAATTAAAAAAAACTAATCTTTTAATAAAATAATAAAATAAA
>JAJREH010000067.1:0-148750 GCA_023065455.1 Cladonia rangiferina
TGGATTTAATTATTAATTTTTATTAATAATATTTTAAGAAGTCTAGTAAGCCTAATGGATTATAAACCCTTTATTTTAAATATTAAAATTAATACTTATTTAAAGGGGGGGGTAATATTATAATTTAGTTATTTATTACTTACTTATTTATTTATTAACTTGATATAATATTATATTTATTTGACTTAGTACTTATAGTTATCGCTGTTATATATTAATATTAATCCCTTGCGCGCTCTATAGATTCCTTTCTTAGCTTTATTCTATTAGTTATATTATACTTCTATTAATCTGCTCTAGGCCGGTCTTTAATAATTTTAAAGATATATCTATAATTATTTCTAACCTTAATATAAAAGATATAAAATTAATAGTATCTTTATAAATATTTTATATATTTACTATAGGTTTATCTTTAATAATTACTAAAGATATAGATAATAATAGTTAAGAAATAAAAATTTAAAAGAAAGATTTAAAAGTAGAAAATATAAAATTTAGACTTTAATTAAGCTTAATATTAATAAATTAATTATATAATACCCCGCGGTAATTATAACAAATTATAGTTACTAGAGTAATAAGAAATATTTTTTTATTTTATTTAGCTATAATCTAATAAATAATATAATAATAAAGAATAATCCTTTTTATTTATATTAAGTAAATATTATAACTTCTATTCTATTAGAAAGTAACCTTTAGTTAAGTTAAAATTAATTAATAATAAATATTACTTTAGTTACTATTACAGAGAAATAAGGTTTAAAAAGAATTAAAAAATTAAAAAATTACTTTCTTTATAAGGAGAAGAAAAAAAGTTTTTTCTATAAATAATAATAAAAAATAGAATAATATAAAATAAATAAGAATAATCCTAATAAAACGAAGATTATATAGGGAGGAAAAAAAAAGTTATTTAATAGAAATACTTCTCTAAAGGCGTTGTTATTAGCTTAGGAGCCTTAATAATAATATATAAACTATACTCTAGCTCTCTAAAATATCTTTTATATAAAAATATTAATCTCTTAAGAATAAAATTATATCTAGGTAGTAAGAATTACAACTATATAAAAATAACTTAGGGATTTAATAATAGCCTCTGCCAACTATTATATTATAAATTAATAAGTTATAAATATTAATTAATTATTAGATTAATTATTAAATTAACTATTTACTTATATTATATCTAGCTAATACTTTAATAATTAGATATTAAAAGATAAACTTATAAAATAAAAGCTTTATAATTATTATCTTATCTATAGTAACTAGGATATTTAGATACTTTATATAATTATTTCTCTATAATTATTATTCTATTATATTTAGAATATTAAGCTTTAAAGAGTTTTTAAATATCTTAATATATTTATTAATTTATTAAGCGTAAATACTATTAAGTATAGGATTATAAATTAATATAAAGAAATCTATTTAATACTCTTAGCTAAATTCCTAAGAGATAGAATTAAAATCTCTTTATTATATAATAATTAATTATTAAAAAATAGGTAAAGCTATCTAACTATTAATATATACTTTATTAGAAAAGATTAAAAGTACTATAAAGTTCTTCTTATATTCTAATATATCTAAGGTTATTATATTAAGATAAGGATTATAGATATCCTTAAAAAAAAAATTAATTTTTATAAAATTAAAGATATTCTTAGCGCTATTACTATAGATAATATATTAAATAATAGAATTATAATAAAGGCTATAATAAAAGCTATTTAATAAAAATATAGGTTAGATAATAATAATAATAACCTTTAATCTATTAAATATCTTCCTTATTTTATATATATAATTCAGCTTACTATTAATAAATTACTTAATAAGATTTAAATTACTTTAATAAATAAAAAGCTTTAAGTAACATAGAATAAATATTTAAATAAGTAGAATTTAAAAACTATTATAACTAGGATATTATTAACCCTTATAAAGATAATTAATTTAATAATTAATTTAATAATTACTTTAGGCTAAGCCGTTTATTCTAATAAATCTATAAAATAATAATATATATTAATATAAGTTTTTTATATAAGAAATAATTTATAATTATATAAAGGTAAAGAGTAATAATAAAAAAAATTAAATCTATTACCTTAATCTATAGCTCCTTTATAAAAAACCGCCTTAATATACTAAAGGTCTTAAAGCTTTTCTAAGATATTAAAAGTTAATAGGATTCTATATTATATATACTTATTTATACCCACTAATTAAAACTAGACCTTAAGGTGTTTTTTAATAAGTATAGAGTAAAATTCTTAAGACTAGATAAGAAAAAGTAATTTTAAATAAAATATTTAATTAATATTATAAAACCCTTCTATAGATATATATAGGTTATTAGTACTACTTAATAATTAATACTTTATTAAGTATTTAAAATCTATAATAAACTTTTTAAATATCTAGAAAGGGTAAGTAATTATCTTTTATAAAAAAGGGTACTTTAAAAGATATAAATAAAGGAGGCGCTTAACGCGGTTTATAGAAAACTAGTAAAATACTATATAAAGACTTAATTATCTTTTAGGTATTTTTATAGTAAAGCTATATTACTTTATTCTAAAATAAAAGATATTATTTTTTAAAAACTTTTATAGGTAGTAGAACTCAGTATATAACTATAGATTAAAATATATTAGAAGGTATTATAAGAAGACTTTAATAAATATATAATAAATAAATATAAAGTATCTTCTTTATAACTTATAAATATATTAAAAGTAATGTTTAGTACTCTAAATAATTTAAATACTATTCTTTATAAAGTCTTAAAATAAATTAAGGATAAGTTTAATTATTATTAAAAAACTAATAAATATTATTTTATTTTAATAATTAATTTAATAATTATCTACTAACTCTTTTTAATATATTAGATTTCCGGGACTATACTAGAAATATAGAGAAATCTTATATTAAAACTTTTATAAATAAGATTTTTTACTCGTTATATCCTTACTTTATCTATAGTAGGAGTTAGTTATAAGCGGGTTTTTAATATTATTAATAATATATACTAAGCGAATTAATATTTTAATTTAAATACCTTTTTAATAATTATAGTCCTTAATTAATATAACTATATAGAAAATTTTAATAAATATTATTATATAAATCTATTTAAAGATAATACTCTTAATAAGGAGGAACTTAAATATAAGTTATATTAATATAAGACGGCTTTAGATAATATAATAAAATACTAGTATATTAATAATAAAGATAAGGATAATAATAATAATTAAATTAAAATAAATAGTTCTCCTCTAATAATTATAGACTTATAATATATTAATAATTATTAAAGTACTATAGTTAAAGAATACTAAAAAAGGATTAATTATAGAATCGCCTTAATTTAAAAGAATTTATTTAGCGCAAGTATCTATATCTATAGATAATAAGTAAAAAAAGACGAATAAAAGGATTAGGACTATTATATTTATTAAAAAAAAATAGTATATAAGAACCTTAGTTAAATAGGTAAATAAATATAAAATAATTTAATAATTAATCTAATAATTACTTCTATAACTATATAATAGTGATATAGCCGTAGCTATATAATAGCGATAGAGGTATAGCTATACTAAATAAGATATAATTATACTAAATAATAAAGACTATTAAATTAATTAAGTTAAATCTAAAAACTTATTATTAGATTGGGTTTAAATTAAGTTTTTATTTAGATCTCTAAACTTAATCTAAAATCTAATTTAAATCTAACTTAACTTGAAACCCATCGGGTTAAACTCGACCCATTGCGCGGCGTAATTATATCTTAAAGACTAAGATATCTTTAGAAGTTTATTACCTCTAGATAATCCATATTAATATATTAACTATTAATTCTCTTATATAAGTAATATTACTAGCTTATAAAAATATAATCCTAGTATAGAATCCTAATAAAACTAATAATACTAGTTTTACTAGAACTTTATATTAATAGAATTATTAGTTTACTCCTAGAAATTTATTTAATAAATTAACTTTAAAGAATCTCTTTATTAATAGTAGTAAGCCGTTTATAATTAAGAAAAATAATTAATTATATATTAAGTATAATTATTTAAATTATATCTCTAAAGAATATAATAATAAAGTATTACTAGTATAAAAATAAATATATTTAAAAAAGCTTATATTTAATATTTATTTATAAGTTAATTTTACTACTACTAGCTATAAAGAGTTTAATAGTAAAATATATCTCTTTAATACCTTAATATTTTTAATCTTTACTAGATTTAACTCTTTTATTTTATAAATATCCTCTATATCCTTCTTTATAATATTTAATACTTTAGTAATACTATCAGCCTTACTAAATATAAATACTATTACTTTTAATTATACTAGCTTATTATAATAACTTACTAGCTAATTAAAACTATGTTATGGGATTTTGATATCGATGTGAGATCGAGCATATATTGCGGATTATATAATATAGCTAATTCTTTAGGAGAAAAGAAAGGAGATGCCTGCTGAGGGCATTCATATTCCGGACGACCGGATAGCCCCGCATGGGGCAAGGTGACGTATCGCATGGATGACGCATGCGGATCACATGACATCCTAGCATCACCATGCCGGCATAACAATTGCCTCCCCCTTTCAGTGGTTTCGTCCTCGAAATCCATACGCTTGACGACCTGCCAGCGTTCTCCCAGAGACTCATTAAAAACCTTCAAACCCCTGTGGGGACACAAGGAAAAGAGCTCTCTTATCCGCAATTGGACTCCATAGAGCCCATACCGTAGCACGGCAATAGTAGACAATAGAATGTAGTGGAATATGGCCATAGAATGCGGTTGTTATGCGCATTCACTGTATACCATGGCGCAGTTTGGTGGGCCTTGGCATTGCTTCAAAACATCAACAAATCCTGACTTTGTTTTGTCAACAACACCTCCACCACTTGCTTCCCGCAGGAGAATCGCATGCTTTTCGCATCTTCTCATCATTCTACTATCAAGACATTCGCTTATGCATAGTCCATCGGACCAGCTAAACATGGAGGCTGAGATGACCGAACGGAATCCTGAGGAAGTTCTCGCCACTGAGCCTGCGGCAATAGTGGACTCATCATCTAGATCAGTTGACGTTACTGTCCCACTTCCAGCTATCAGCCAAGTGATAGCGCAGCAAGACTTAGCAGCCTTCGACGAGGCCTATAATGCTGACACTCGTGTACGGAACTTCAGAACTATGGCCACAAGACTTCCAGGTATCCATAGTAGTGGGAGCTCGAAAGAGTCCCCTCAGTCGCCGCCGAACACCAGTCGTCGGATGACGGTCGCTTCTCCCACTCAACCTCCGCGCGATCCAACGGCGGCGACGGGTGTCAACACACCCATATCACAGGCAACTAGCAGGCTTCGCGCGCTGCAAGACCCCTCGCCACAGACACCGCCAGTCTCTGCTCCGCTCCCGGCTTCACCTCAAATGAACACCGTTATTGAGGCCGACCACCACTTGCTCTTAAACCGCAATATGTGTGGTCGCTGTATTCGCAGCCTTGGAAGTACAAATCCTAATCAACCCGAAATCTTATGTGAGTCGGCACTCATGATAGCCGCATGCTGAACTGACAATTGGATAGGTCAGGGCGGTATCTTCACGGGGCCTCCTCGTAATCCCTACAATCTGAGGAAGTGTGTTCATTGTATTCGAAAACACCATCAATGTTACCCTGTGAGGGCAACTTCTCGCATGTATTGCGCAGGGCTAACGCATGCCAGGTCCCGTATGAGTGCATAGAATTCGCCAACCGTATGATCACCCACCTACGCAAGCGCACTTACGCGGAGGAATTCAATGACGCCGCACGCGCTGATCACCATAATGAGAGGCTTCAATACCACCACGATGCGTTCAACGCCATGATGACAGCGGTTATGAGGACGGAGGGTCGTTTGGGGCTTACACATACGCCCAATGAGCAAGAACTCGGAATGCTCATGATCCGGGAATTCCGACACATGAACGAGTCGATGAGCCAAATTGTCGACGTCTTGAGGAATATGGTATGCATGCTCTTCGCACGCGTTTTAGAGGTGCGTCATGCTGACATTGGTTTAAGGCTGGGGCGCCAGCAGTGCCTTCCTACCCTCTCGTCCCAGGATCCTCTGAATCCTCTGGGGGAGGGGAGTATTTTGAGCCTACAATTTCCAGTGCCCGGACTTCTCGTCGTGCTCCCGCGAAAAAGCAGGCTCCTCGTCGTGCTCCCGCGAAGCAACAGGCAGGCGCCACGCATGGCTCTCCTACCCCAGCCGCACCTTCCACGCGCTCTCGACGCAAGCGTCCCGCAGAGGAAGATATCTCCGAGGCACCCGCGAAGACCGCCAAAACTTCAACGCGGGCAGGCACGAAGGCGGCGACCAAGGCGTCGACCAAGGCTGCCACTCCCGCAAAGTCAAAGGCTACCACTCCCGCTAAGCCCAAGGCTACAACGCCGGCCAAGCCGAAGACTGACAAGGCTAAATCTGTCACGATACCTGCTCCTGCTGCGGTAGCCAAGCTCAGAAAAGAGGCCACGCCCGCAGCTACTCGCAAGCGTCAGCCGAAGGCTGCACCCAAAGGTAATACTCCTCGGAGCAAGCTCGCACGAACTCCTGAGGTCTTTTTGTTGAATCGGACGAAGAGGGTGCTGTTCCTGATAGTAACAACGAGTCTGTCGATTCGACTGCGTTTGGGCTGCCTCCTGGGGGCGATGACAGTACTAGTGGCGTGGAAGAAACTGAGTTGTGATGCTTTTTCCTTTTCTGTTCCTGGTGTGCGCCCTTTGGGCGAAAGAGTTGTCTTCTGGACGCTCTTTGAGTGGTCATTAATTTGACCCACCAGTTATGTATGACAGTCTAACACGCATATGAATCACTTGCTATTCTCAAGCTCTTCTCCTGCGTTTGTGCTGCTTATCGTAGGCTTCTACCATCCTCTTTGATCCTGTCATGCCCTCTTCGTGGATCCATTGATCATACTCTGGTGACCAATCCTTCCACCGGACTTTGTAAAAATACTGACCCTTTGACTTAGTCCTGTCTAGGATTTCCTCTACCTCGTAATCCGAACTATCATCTATGAGCTCCGGCGGTATGTACTCTGGCATATCGCCGCCGTCATCCCTGCGCTTGTATGGCTCCAACAAGGATACGTGGAAAACAGGGTAAATCCTGTAGGTAGTTGGTAGTGTGAGGCGATAGGCTTGACTCCCTACCGGTACCTCCACTCGAAAGGGGCCAATATACTTATGCGAAAGCTTCCTATTTGGTCGTCTTTGCTTAAGATTTTTTGCCGACAACATTACCAGATCGCCTTTATTGAAGCTGATCGGCTTGTGTGCCTTGTTATAATATTTGGCAGACGATTCCATTGCGTCTTGCCAACGTTTCGCTAGCTCTTCGCGAAGTTTATGCAATTTCTTAACCCTTTCTTCTGCAGCGGGTACCCTCTCCCTTGGGGCATCGTCCTCGATGCTTATTAGGATCTCGGGGTCATAACCGTACATCATCTTGAAAGGGCTGCAGCCTATTGTGGCTTGCTTAACTTGATGGTACGCGAACTCGGCTAGGGGCAGGAGTCCTGCCCAATTGCTCTGCTGCTCATCGCAGTAGATTCGCAGGTACTGCTCCAGCGACTGATTCTGCCTTTCTGTTTGTCCGTCCGTTTGAGGGTGGAACGCTGTGCTTAGCCTGCGTTTCACTTGCAAGTTATAGCACACGTCGGACCAGAAAGCACTAGTGAAGACACTTCCTCTATCAGTTACGATACCCTTCGGGTTACCGTACTTGAGGGCTATTTCAGTAAAGAACAAGTCTGTCAATTCGACAGCATTGACTTTCTTTGTGGTTGGTATGTATCGAACCATTTTCGTATACCTGTCTACTACCACTAGGATCGCATCATAGACGCAGTTTCGAAACCTGCTTGGGGGGAGATCAGTAATGAAATCCATACTGAGCTCTTGCCACGGGCCACTAGGCATAGGTAACGCCCGCAGCTCGCCGTAGGGACGATGGCGTTTCGTCTTAATCCTTTGGCATATATCACAAGAGTCTACATACTCTTTGATATCCTGATTCATGGTAGGCCAATAGAATTTCCTATTCAGCAATTCCGTCGTCTTGTCGACGCCGAAATGGCCTGCCAATGGATCGTCATGATGGCGTTTTAGCAGTTCTTGTATCACTGCGCTTTGACTAGGAACATAAATCCTTTGGCCGCACCTTAGCAGACCATGTTCGTCAAAATGCCATTCACCGGCTTTAACCATGCGTTTATCAAGAGTTTCTTTGTTCTTGACTTTCTCTACTATCGCATCGTACGACTGCAGAGATTTGATCAACTCAGTGATCAATCCGCTATGGCCATCATATGCCGTTTCGTTCGAAGCCATCACATTGGCGACAGAACGTGGAACGAATTGTTTGCAACCAACAGTTCCAGCAACAGGGTTAAGCTGCTCCTCAGCTACGTTGCAACAATGTTGAGCCGGCGTCTCGCCCGCGCTCCCTGCTCTCGCAGTGTGAGGGTCCCTAAGCCTCGTCGGGTGAATCATATTCTCCCGTAAAGCAGTATTGATTAGGCCTAGCATGGACTTTTGTCCTTCCTGCTGGTCTAACTGCTTCTCTCCCGTGTCTTCCATAATCTGGGAGACTCCCTTTCTGACCGCAGTCCAGAATGGGTTGGATAGCTCCCCCAGGTTTGCAAGCTTTTGCTGCAACGTGGGTAGCAGCCTATCCATCGACGCTTTCTCGCGTTCGTAATCGGGGCGTCTCGACGGCGCATCGGCTGGGTTTGTCTTGCCCGCTCTATGTGAGATGGTAAAGTCGAACATTGACAATTTCATAGCCCACCGGGCCTGCCTCCGATTCAGTTCCTTCAGACCCATAAACGCTTTGAGGTTGTTATGGTCTGTCAGGACTTCAATGGGGTAGAAGCTCCCTTCGCAATAATGTCGCCACTGTTTAAACGCCATAACGATAGCTAATAGCTCCTGGTCATGGGTTTCATAATTTCTTTCCGCAGCGATCATCTTTCTTGACCAGAATGCAACCGGATGCCATTGGCCATCCTCCTGCAACTGGGACAGGATACCGGCTACCGCGTAGTCCGATGCATCCGTCTCGATCCTCGTCTTTTTATGAGGATCGAAGTGCCTCAAAATCGGCACTTCTGTGAAGGCATCGCGGAGCTGTTGAAACGCATGCTCTTCGCGCTCTCCCCACTCTAGGGGTCCGCTTTTTCTTCCTTGCACACTCCCCTGCAATAGCCCTGTCAAGGGTGCTGCCAGGCGCGAGTAGTGTCGGATGAACCTCCGGAAGAAGTTGACAAAACCTAGAAATACTTGGACTTCATGGTACGTCTTTGGCCTCGGCCACTCCTGGATGGTGTCTATCCTGCTCTTATCCATCGTTACACCTTCGGTGGATACGATGAATCCCAGAAATTCAACTTCCTTTGTGAGGAATTGACATTTCTTCGGGTTCGCATAGAGCTTGAACTGCCTCAGCCGATCAAGAACTTGCTTAATATGATCCAAATGCTTTTCTTCTGATTCCGAAAAGATAAGGATGTCGTCTAGATAGACGACGCAGAACTCATCCAACAGGCCGGCAAGGGCCTTGTTGATATAAGCTTGGAATGTCGCCGGGGCGTTGGTTAGCCCAAACGGCATTACCATATACTCAAAGTGCCCATAACGCGTACGAAACGCAGTCTTCCACTCGTCTCCTTTCTTGATTCGGATACGATGGTAGGCATCTTTAAGATCCAATTTAGTGAAGACCTTGGCGCCATTCAGACGATCCAGGGTTTCGCTAATCAGAGGCAAGGGGTGACGGTTCTTTACCGTTACCTTGTTTAATCCACGGTAATCGACGCATAAGCGCAACCCTCCATCCTTCTTTGGAACAAATAGGATGGGGGCACCCGCAGGACTGGTGGAATGCTGAATCCATCCCTTTGCCAGCGCATCGTCAAGGTAGGTCCGCAAAACTTCAAGCTCCTTTGTCGAAAGATTGTAGAGAGGACCATAGGGTGGATCAGCCGTCGTTTCAATAGCGTGATCATTGCCCTCATGAGACGGCAAGCGACCTGCTTCCTCCGTCGAGAAGACATCCTGATATCCCTCTAGCTCCTCAGGTAATACCATAGGAGCCGCAGTGGATTCTGAACCCGACTGCGTCCCGACGGCCCCGATCGTAGGATCAGGTGACGGAGGGGGTGTATCAGCAACCATCAGCGCGTACACTTCTGGCTGTTTCAACAAGGATTTGGCAAACTTATGAGCCTTGACCAATTCCAAGGTGTGCTTCTCGATTTTGAAACGCCAGGTTCTCGCTCCCGAATCGATAATGATCTCCTCTTGAGCCAACCCTGGCATACCTAACAACAAAGGTGGGCCCTCCTTGTCAATCGCATAGAAGACAGCTTCTATCTCCTTTGCTTGGCCCCAGCTATCACAAAGGTGTAACCTAATGCGATGGGCACCATAGCAATACACGGAGTTGCCATCCATCCACGTCGGACGAGGTAGCTTCGCGTCCTTGATGGGTTTCAACCCTTCTTCGACCGCGAAACGCTGGCTAATCACATTGACTTCGGCCCCGCTGTCAAGCTGGACCTCCGCCTTCACTTCACGTGATCCTCCTTTCAGCAACACTGTTCCAGGATATTTTAATCCTGGGACTGTGTTGAGTTCTTCTTTTTCCCTCGCCCCTTGGAGGACGGCTTGGACGAGGTTTTGTCTTTTCCCTGCTCTTCAACTAAGTGGTTGCCGAGATTTCCCACCGGCGTCTTGTTGGGATTATTATCCTTATTCTTAGGACAGGTGGTAGAATAATGCCCCTTTTTACCGCAAGTGTAACAGTCCACGTCCTTCAGATCCCGTTTCGGGTGCGTGGAGCCGTTGTTATCCTTGCTTTTAGACGACGTGTCTTTGGAGCCACCTTCGGATTTATTCTTCCGAGGCTTGCCATTACCCTTATTCTCCTTCGCCGGGGTACTGCCTGCGACTTTATGAGCAGTAGAGGTGGCTTTCTTCTGGTTGCTTTCCAGGCGAGAAGCCAGCACCACAAGTTCGCTTCGAGTGATAGGAACTTGCTGAACATTCGTAATAGCTATGCGAAGACTCGGACGCAACTTTGTATAAAGGTTCATACGTCGGTGTTCTTCACTCAAGGGAGGTAATTGGGCTTCAAGACTGCTTAAGTAAGCCTCAAATTGTCGAACCGTTTGATTCGGTCTCTGCTCCGCGTCGGCCATCGATTGGGCGACGTCTAGCGTGCGATTCACCGGATCTTCAATGAGGTTCAATAAAAAGGTCTTGAATTCATCCCATGTAAAATTAGAGTCAGGATGATCCCGCTCATAATTATACCAGAACTCTTTTGCATCCCCTTTTAGGTATTGCATAACATATAAGATCTTTGATAGATCGTTTGGAAAGTTCCAAGGCGTCAGACGAAAACACGTCTCAGCGTCTCGGACCCAATCCCGATGTTCTCTTAGCGTCTTCCCTTCGTATTTCTCAAGGACCGACGGCTTCATAGTCTTTCTGTACGGGCCCACTTCGTCGGCATCGCGCATAGGACGCTTTCCGCCCACGATATCGATGGCGGGAGGTAGGCGAGGGATAGACTCCTCCGACGGATCTCGTACCGTCTCCGTACGAATAGACTCGGTGTCTCGACGAGTAGGACGCGAGGAGGATTCGTCTTCGTTGCGTTCCGCACGCTCCGAGGAATTCCCTGCGGCCGCTGTTGATAGCTCTCGTCTGAGATCGGTGATTTCATGCTCAAGTTGCTCGAGCTGCTTCCGCTTCAACAACTCATCCCTTGCACGGCGAGCGTTTTGCAAGCGTTCGTCAATCGTTGGGATAGCTGGTTGACCTAGCTCGTCAGCAACATCTTGATCTGCAGGGGTTTGATCCTCTTCTCGAGAGTTTTGATCCCCTTGCAGAGTTGATCCGCTTTGCCCGCTATCAGCCTGCGGTTCGGCAGCGCGACGACTTCCTGGACGCAAGCTGACGTTTGCAGGCATGCTGATCACGGATCGATATCCCTTTTGAAGGTAGAAGAATTAGAACTGTTATGGGATTTTGATATCGATGTGAGATCGAGCATATATTGCGGATTATATAATATAGCTAATTCTTTAGGAGAAAAGAAAGGAGATGCCTGCTGAGGGCATTCATATTCCGGACGACCGGATAGCCCCGCATGGGGCAAGGTGACGTATCGCATGGATGACGCATGCGGATCACATGACATCCTAGCATCACCATGCCGGCATAACAAACTATTAAATCTATTAAGTCTTAAATACCTAGATCTTATAAAAGTTAATATTAATACTATTAATATTAACTATAGTAAAGGTTCTAGACTTAATAAGCGTCTCTATATTAATCAGCCTTTACTATAGTAAGAGCTTAAGTAATAGTAGCTATTTTTTTAATTCTAGTCTAGTAATTATATAAAGATTAAAGGTTAGAAATATATAAATAAGAAGGCTAAATCTTAGCTATTAATAAATATATTTAATAATTCTTTAAAAAAATATAATCTACTTATCTTAATCCATTATATCTTATAGATTAATAAAATTAATATAACTTAAATAGACTTTATAATATAGTTTTTAATAATATATAAAAAGTTAAAGCGGTTATATACTTATATCTTAAAAAAGAAGATTTTTAAGAATAAGAAGCTTAGTATATAATAGCCTACTCCCTTTAGTTAATTCTACCTATAATTTAATCTATAGCTTTCGTAATATTCTTAATAAATACCCTAATAAATACTATCCCTACTATAATAAATATCTTAGATAAATATTTCTTTAATACTATAGATATAGATATCTAAAGTAAAAATATAATAATAATAAATATAATAGTAGGTATCTTAATTATAAATATAATAAACTTAAATCCTTTAGTTCTTCCAGTCTTAAGTAGGACCTTCTATAATATAAGTTATTATCTTTAATATCTTTACTAATAATAGCGAAAAGTACACTCGGTTTATTAATAATATATTAGGTATTAATAAGGCTTTTAGAGTACCTTATACTATATATAATTAAGATAGTTTTAAGGTTTAATTAAATAAGTATTATATTTAAGTTAATTAAGACTCCGATATAAACGTTATATCTAATAACTTTATTAAAAAGCTAAATCTTATACTTTACTTACTTTTAAAGGTTAACTTTTAAGACCTGTTAATATAAACTACTAATTATTAAAAAATATTATTATATTATTAAATATAGATACAGCTAGTTATTAAAGGAATTATATATAATATTTATTACTTTATAATATTAATTATAACTAATATTATCTTTACTAGCGAGATTAAATATCTTAGTTTTATTCTTAGTTTACCCTAGCTATTTATTATTAATATTATTATTTTAATTTAATAATTCTTAATTATAATTAAAGATACTTTAATTAAGGAGATCTTATATATTATTATAAACCTAAAGCTTATCTTCTATAAGGACTATAATTTCTTAATATATTTAAAGTCTACTCTAGCAGCCCCTAGTAGAATTAAAGAGTTAGAATTATAAAATAGCTTAAACTCCTTCTCTAATAAGAATAATCTCTTAGATATTAAGAATCTAAAGGATTTTTAATAAATTCCTTATATAATTCTAAACTATAAGAATATCTAATATTTATTTTATTATTATAAGATACCCGCTCTTTACTAGCTAATAATAATAATAGCTATTATAATACCTTTATTTCTAGTAAAGCTATCAACCTTATTAATATATTAATTTTAAGACTAGATTATTCTATAGACACTTTTAATACTTTAGGTATTCTTAATAAAGGCTTAATAAAACTAAGGCCTAATAATATTATACCTAAAAGATCTAATCTTTTTCTAATATAACTAGTACATCGACTCTCTATTAATTACTTAATACCCTTTAATATTTTAAAGGGTTGAGTTATATCTATTAATTTTATTCTAGAACTCCTTATTAATACTAAAGCATAATAATATAAAGTTCTCTACTTACTTTATTATTATTAATATCTTAATAATATAAACTTAATAGATTTTCTATATATTAATTTAATTATATATTATATTTATATTACTCTTAATATTAAGTTAGTCTTTAATATTACTTAAAAACATTAGTCTATATATACTAAGTAATAACTTTAAAAGATTATTTAAGATAGAATTAATAGTAGTATTTATAAACTTATTAAGTCTATTAATAAACGTTTATTCTAATAGAATATTAAAGCTATTATTATTAATAAGATTAAGAACTTATATCCTAAGAATAAGTCTTATATAATCTTTAACTACTCTTATATAACTAAGGAGTTATTAGATATCTATATAGAACTAAGTTTTAAGATATATAATAATCTATTAGATTTAAGATATTATATTCTTTTTATTATTAATCTTAAGTACGTCTATCTTATTATTCCTCTATACCTTAATAATAGATACTACTTTATCTTTATAATATTTAATATTAAATAAGTATAATCTATATATATATAATAGAGATTATAGTCCGCTTCTTTTATAATAATTAAATTAGTCTATTATACTTTTAATACTTTTTTATATTCTTATAAGAAGCCTTCGCTACTATACTTAATATCTTTAAATAACTTACTAGTGTTAATATTCTATATAGATAACTTCTTTAATAACTTTTAAATTTTTAAGAAGTTATATAACTTTCTATACTATTACTTTCTACTATAGGTTAAGTAAACTTATTTAAGACTATTTTTTAAGAAACTATAGTTATTCTAGGATTAAATTAAGGCTCTTAGCGTTATATACTTTATAGAAGAATATATTTATATCTTTAATAATTATATAGCTAAGATTATTAAGTAATCTACTTCTATAAATTAATTAGATATTTATATATTCCTAGGTACTATTAATATTACTTAATAATAAATTAAAAACTTTATTAAGATAGTATAACCGTTATTATATTTTATAAATAAAGTTAATTAGCGTTAAACTAGCTTAAAGTAGCTAGTATTTAATATTCTTAAAATTAAATATATTATATAATTTACTATATATAGTATAAACCTTAGGCTACTAATTTACTTCTATATTAATATATTAAGCTTTACTAATAGTTTAGTTATAATCTAGTTCTAGGACCTTATAATAGTAAACTTCTTTATTATAAAAGTAATTAAAGTCTCTATCCTATATAACTTATTTACTTTTACTAGTACTTGTAGAAAGTACCCTACCTATAAGAGAAAGCTTTATATTATTATTTTCTTCCTTAATAAATATAATTACTTATATAAATACTCTTACTATTTTATAATTATTTATATAAATTATAAACTCCTAATATATTTCCTAAACTCTAATTTATATAAAGATATTTATAATTATTAAATAAATTAATTATAACGTCTTAATATTACAATCATATATATATTAAAATATAGAAATAAGATAATTAATAGATTATCTTATATACTTTTCTAAAGCTTAAAATACTTAGAGAATTTAAAGATTAATTATATATAAATAGAGCTAGTATAATAAAAACCTTATTAAATATAAAAGAATAATAAAAGCGACTTTATAAAATTTCTAGTATTATTAAATTATATATAATATTCTAAGATCTTAAATTATAATATAATAAATTATATATCTATACTTATTACTACTACTAGTATTAAGAAATTATAATATAATATTTATATTATATTAATATAGTTTAATAAAGTTTATATAATCTTAAAGAATATAATATATAATCCTAGTTCTAAGCTATTAATAATAATATTTAACTATTATATAATTAATAATACCTTATAAATTTATTATTATAGTGTTTACTTATTATATATTCTAAAAGCCAAGGTACTAGAGGTTATATATAAGGTATATAATAATAATAACTATTAAGTAAAGACTAATATAATAATATATCTAAAAAGTTATAATTATTATTAGCCTAGATAATCTTATAATATTAAAAAATATATCGCTAGATATATTAAGTATATAAAATATAATCTCGCTATATAATTATAACTTTTAAATTCTATTTATATTATATACTTCTTCTAGTTAATTAATATAGACTTTATAAATCTTCTTAATACTATTATATTAGATTATATCTATATTTTTAATATTATCTATTACTTTATATAATTTATTATTCTCTTTATTATATATATAATTAATATAGAAAATATTATCTAGTACTTAAAACTTCTCTTTATAATATATTAAACGCTATACATTATTTATTATAATAAAGATTAATACTTCTTAAATAAAGAATTATAAGAATTCTTACGGTAGTAAGGTATCTTTATTAACTATAACCCTTTCAATACTTTAAAGAGTATAGATATAATTAAGATATATAACTATCTTATTAAATAAGTACTTTATAAGGACTAAGCTTATAATTATAATTAGAATATTTACTTATTAAAGGTTACTAAAGTTATTAATATTTAAATAATCTCTTATTTTAAACTAAGCCCTAAAGCTATTATATTTAGTTTAGTATAGGAAATCTTACTTATTATTATTATTCTTTAAGCTCTTTTAAGTCGAAGTATTTAAGTATAATATAATACTTTAATAAACTTAATAGTCTATACTTATATTATTAATATATATTATACTTATATTATTAAGATATATAATATAATAATTATAATTACTCTATAAAGATATAAGATTAAGATATATAAATATAATAAAAGCGTTAAATAAATAATATATTAAATTAATAATATAATTATACTTTTCTAAAAAGATATTAAGAAGTTATAATTTTAATAGTATAATCTATTTTATATTAATAACTACGATAAATCTTATAGTATCTTATTTACCTTATAATAACTTAATAATCAAGTTATTAAAGATACTTTTTATAGTAATTATCTTAAAACCTTTTAGCCTTATATTAATTACTTAGTTACTACTCTTATTATCTCTCTATTATAGTAATAGCCTATTAAAGCTCCTTAATAAATTATTAAAGTATAAGATTTCTTATTATAGTATAGACTATAATTATAGAAGCAGCGATTAGGCCTATAGTAATAAGGGTTTTATTTACTTTATTTATTATAATTCTAATAGGTCTATCAGGTCTAGCAGAGGTTATCTAGTATATAAGGTTTAGTAGGTCGCTAAAGCTCTTCTTTCTATTACTTTTATATGAGAAGGAAGGTGTGATTGGTAGGGCTAGCTTAGTTATAGTATTAGCTTAAGTAGGGGCCTCGCCCACCACTAGAATCTGACCATCCTTCTACCCCTGCCAGACGCTATCCACTGGTCTTTTTAGCAGAGGAAAAGATTTACACTCGCTCAGAATTTCCTATGCTGGATGTTGAGATCTTGTTTTGGAAGTAGGAATCTACATAGCATTCATAATTCTCTCATAAAGAACACAATATCACGAGGCTAATGCGCTCCTACAAATAGGCTCCGTATCACCAACCTCATTTTACGGGTAAGCCAATGTATTCTCATCCGTAATGCACATTACCTGATCAGCCACCACCTCGCCCGCAACCACAGCCGGCCCACTAATGACCAGTTGTCCCACCGAGCGAGTCCCCTCGCTCTTAGTCTCAGCCGTATCTTTCATCCTGATCTCCACACAGCTCAATGGCGGCCCGAAATGCGAATGTGTACTCTCTCCTGTCTCCCTCTGCGCATAATCAAGGATATTAGTTTGAGCAACCGCTCCGGCAACACTCGGATCCGTAAACGCATACACGAACCGCGCACCAGTGAAGAGTCTGAGGGCGTACAGTTCAGAAGGCGAAAGCGGGACGCCGGCAGAGTTCGATTTGTCATAAGTATAGATCAAGCGCAGGTTCCCCGTACCAGAAGCCTTTGGCATTACACCAGCGTCGAGGGAGCGGGATTTCCACCAATGGGAGAGGCCGAGGTTTTGAGACTGGGCGCGTTGTTCGGATTTGTAGAGATTGGAGATTGTTGGGGTGCCTGCTATGACTAGAGTGGGAGAGACGCCTTGGAAGGCCGCGGTATAGGGGACTTGGGAGCCGCTGACAGGGGTGAGGGCTAGAGAGGCGTTGGAGTAAAGAGCGGCTAGAGTGACGGTGAGAGGGTACATGTCAGTGAGAGGAGCGAGAGGGGTGAGCAGATCGGTTGGGGCGAGACGGTGGTTACGTGGGAGGACGGAGATTTGGGCAGCAATCGCGGCTACGATATTCTGTAGTAGGTATTAGCAATGTCGCGGATGGGCTTAGGTTAACAGTGATCTTGCCTTCTGCGTGAAAGTGACTATCTCGTAGCTGTCAAGAGCACTCATTCTATCCTCTACCACACATAAAACGTCAGGCACAGCACCTCCTGGAATTTCTGCAGGTAATTCGGACGGCGTCGAGGCTTTCTCATCAATAACGTCATGCCAGACAGCGATGTCTACTTTCCCTCCCACGCCCTCGGGCACTTCATTCCAGTCCATATGGCGGCTTGTTCGTTCAACTACCCAAATAATCTGTTTAAGGCTCCTGTACTTCTGTAGCAGCTCGTTCAATGGCAGAGCACCTGCACCTGCGATCAAGACTTCTGCCCGTGTTTCAGTCAAGATACCTGCCAAATTATCCAAGGCTTGTTCTGGAGGTATGAGGATCGGAGTTAGGCCGTAGAATGTGGCAGCTGTGTATGTCAGTAAAGGGCATATCCTCTTGTCCAAGGCTTTCATATACCGAAAAGAGAGACGACCAATTCCACAGAATTCGGCAGATAGATGGCCACACGGCCTTCTCCGTGACCTTTAACATGCTGCCCGATGGCATTGATCTCGCCTGACAGCTTGGCAAAGCTATGCTCAACAACCTCCTCCTTTCCCAACACAGTCAGCACCTTGCCTGGCTCACCAGTGGGCTTGCCATCATTGTCCACAGGTCCGGATACAGCCCGCTTCCACACATCTCTCAGATCCCCGTCTTTTCCGCTTGTCCATTTTGGAGCTCCCGGGTCTTTAACGTTCAAGCCGGTCTTGAGAGGGTAACCGTGGGGTGTCTCCAGAGAGCGAAAGGTGGATGATTCGCCGGGTTGCCGAACAGGAGAGGCGGCAGATTGGCGGGCTAGGAGTAACGGATGGATATCTGGGTCCGCGTAATAGAAAAGCGGGTAGATCAAATATATGCCAAAGATGAGACAGATGATTGTGGTATATATGTTCCAGCCGGCAAGGATTTGCTCGAGCTGGGAGTCGACTTGCTGGAGAATAGAAGTCGATTGTGAAGCCATGATTGCTATTAGCAGGTAAGTATGCTATGCTAGGTCATGTCATGTCATGTCAGACCATTCAGAGCAGCCACTGCAAAGGTTCTGGATGTTGGCTGGTGTTACAGGAGGCGGATGTTTACCCGAGCCTTTCCCGACGCCCTAAAGTGCCTTAGATAAGTAGGTGGGGTCCCTCCATCCAATTCTCCGAAATTAATCCCCTCCCCTACTTTGTCCATACCTACTACTCCGATACGAACTCTGATGCGATTACTTGCGAAGACCTTATTCTCCATTTCACGCAGATATACACCATACTTTCGGTCGTAGGTAAGTCGCTCGCAAGACTGCTACTCGCGGCAAGGTATCTCTCTCCTTGGGTTGCAGCATAATCAGCGATAGGAAACCGGATTGGGGTTTAGTTTGTACGGTCTAGCAAGTTGATTGCCTCGTGGCAGTGGTCTGCGCTTCTCGGATTTGCACATCTGCTGGAGCTGTGGTCCTGGCCAATAGAGAGTTAACATTTTCTAACTCTCGTCTCGCCTGTATGCATAAACACGCGGTGCAAGGCGTTTTTCTCGTGTGGACTCGGTCATGGATTATGGTGGACAATATTGCATGAGGTTCCCATGTCTGCGGCTGCTTATTTATCAAGGCCTTCCTCTAGCCTAGGCCCTTGTATCTTCTTCTGCAAAGCATGTGGCTCTCTGTGGCTTTCTGTACCTTATTGCTGGGCTTCCGGTCTGCTTTGACACTCCCCTTGAATGCTACTGTCATTCCAGATCATCTAAATCCCGGCAACGGCTCATTGTTATCCCCTCTCAACTGGTGGCCAGTATGTGTTTCACCTGATAAACAACCAGCTTGGTCGGGCTCCATGAGTTCTACCAATTGTTCATTGGCACTGCTCGGCCTCAAACTTTCTGCCCATCAATATGGCATGCAAAACTACATGTTCTACTCTAAAGAATTTGTCAAGAGTGGGATCGAAGGTGGCTTCAGCCTTCCCGCCGGCTGGATATACGGTGAGCCACGGGAGCCCAAACTTCTTATTGACCTTTGAGCCTAAAGCGATACTTATAGGTGATTGCGTTCTTGGGTTGCGGATGGCCAAAGACTTTGGTGACGATGTGCTGCCTTTGCGGACTCAGGGTTATTTTCCTGGCAGTCTTAGACAACCTACTGAAGTTCACGACTGGCCTGATATTTTAGATCAGCTTGAATCATTGATGTCGAATTGCGTATGGGGCAGGCTTCTCACAGGACCCGGCTGGGCGAGAGCTGCAAACAACATGATTGTACTCCTGCTACCAATGGACAGCGAGATGCGCAAGCGATGGCTACCGGCTGAGCAGACCTTGGGTGCCGTGGACTCGTCCCGCTACCTCTCAATCACGTGATAGGCTTCATGGCTGGCAATCAGAAGTTTTCTGTTTCAACAAACGGAAGCGGTCCTATCCCTCTGGTATTCTCCCAGATGATCTGGGTCGGATACTGCAAAACCACTCAGTGCAATATCATGTCTAGACTGGCTTTATTTCCTCGTGCGTAAGATATGTGATTGCTCTCCGGTCCATAAACGAGTCGTTTCTTTTAAAACCAGTCAGTCTCCACCATGGCCAAAAGACTACTCCCTGAGACCCTCAGCCAATGTTGGATTTGAGTTTCGTATCTAAAATTACCAATGCGGGTATGGGTAGTCGGTTGTCGGGAAAATACCTGGTCAAGACAGGCTTGCATTCTGGTGCGCTACAAGGTATTCTAGGTGCGGCTTCATCATGCGCTTGCAACAAACACGATTGAAACTTTACTGTGAATCAGGGCGCATTCTGATATTTCCCCAACAATTCCAATAGCTTTTTCCTTATTGACACGTTCGCCACAACGGGCTACTTACCTCACGGCATTGTTAGCGGACAGAATAGCCGGAGAGTTCATGCTTCGACATGGCCAGGATGATCTTTTTCTTGCTTAGCATCCCTGCAGCAGTCGGTGGCTCCTTAGTCACTGCGACGCTCTCAGTCAATAACAGTGTTGCGGCAACGAATATGTCCTTGCTGACGGATGAGTTGCCCAATTGTGTTAACGGTTCCCAGTTCGCCGAGTGGGGTGGAGGAATGGTTCCTATTAGCTGTGACAATGCTGTAAGAGGGTTGCGAAGCGTTATCGAGGGCAACAGACGCCTTTTCATGGATTTCGTCTTCTATTCTAAACTAGCCCCTCCCCGCAGGATGCCAGCCCAAGGCTGGCCCTTGCCACAGGGAGCAGTAAGCGGTTGGTGCCAGATCACTATTTGCGAATCTTGTTCGAGATACTTGTTGACGCCTACAGGTGATTGTGCATTCACTATCAGAATGGCCAGAGATTTTGAGGCCAACTCCTTACCCACACGAAGTGGCGGATATCACCCTCCAAACCGAGGGCCTATACAGAAGCTGAGCACTTGGAGTCATATACTGAGGGTCGTTGATCCACTTTACAACGGCTGTATGCTTAAGGCAGACGGGCCCGAGGCAGGATGGTCCATTGTTTCCGACGGCATAGTCGTTTCGTTTTGGCCTCGAAACAGCGCTATGAATGAGATGTATGGTCCTGACCTCCCGTTATCGATCGAAAGCCCCAACATTACGGATATCTTATCGGATTGATATGCCCTTAGGGAAACTATCCAATATGCAAACGAGCCGTACTCCAAACAGAGTGCTGCTAGCAACGTAATTGTGATTACGAAATCAGACACTAGCAATAGGCTAGAATCAACGATGGAAACTTGATGGTTCCCACTGAAGTGACCCCCCTTGTAGATGGTTGAGGAATGTTGAACCGACTATAACGTGAGGTCATATTGGATAGAACTCCATAGAGTACAATGAAAACCAACGTTTCCATGCCGCTGTGAAGCTGGGAAACAGAGTATGGCGCTCAATGTAATGAGAACGTGGTGTTGTCTTAATATTGGTATGGCCACTCCGACAAACCGCGTACATTAATGTACAGCGAAGCGACGCGCTGGAGTCACAGATACACCACTCATAACACCGGCCGGACAGTATGACGCACTGCTCTACCTTTGGAGGAAGATGACAGGAGACTGTCTCTTTTGTCATCAGCGACTAACTTCAAATACATTGCAGCAGCCTGAGCACAGGCAACTCGACGCAAACAATGGCGACCACGACAGCTCCTGCAACTCCCAAGTCCCAGATCCTACAAGCCCCGACTTCTACTCCTTCACCTGGCTCATGGCGTCATCCCCAATTCGATGAAATAACGCGAAGGCAGAAAGCCAATACTTTCAATGACAGCAATCTTCGTAGAATAGCATGGAACGGAGGGGCTCTGGTAGCTCTACTCCTCGCCTCATCATAGTATGCATATTCAATCTTTGCATTGAATTGCAGCTAAAACAAGTTAACAGTCCATGGTTCCAATCTCTCAGCCATTATCTTCAACCTCTGGCAACGCCAATGCTCCTTGTCCTCTGCCTACTCGCGCTCTACAACCTAGCCACGGCATTCCTCCCGCTCATTAAGACCAAGGACGAGCTGACCGATATTGCTCTCACACCAGCCCAGCGAGCGCTTTTAGGCCTCGACCCTAACGCTACACCACCCCCGACGCCGGGGACAAAGTACATCACACCACCACGTTACCCTCGCTCACCCACACCACGAACCATATCCCCTGCAAACAGAAACAGTAGTAATTACAGCACACCGAGTCCATCGTCTGGAAAGGAAAGGAGTGAGTCGCCTGCAGCGAGTCCACTGTGGCAGAAGGCTACAAGTAATGCGAGAGATCCGGCGAGGAGATCGAGTTACGGCTCTCCATCGCCACTTGGGCCTGGATTTGGAGGCAGGGACGGGAACATACTGCGAGCCCCCAGCACGCCAAGTCCGACGGGGAGAGGTGCGACAGTGGGCCTGAACAGTAAATGGTTGTATGATAAAGGGAGAAGCAGTTCGGGAAGTAGGAGCGTGTATGCTGGTAGTACTCTGGTAGGCAATTAGAGCCCCATGACATAGAGACGACTTCGAGAATTCCATATCAACAGCGTTCAATCATTTGCGCACTCGCTGGACCTATGGCAAAAGCTTTCACAGTCAGTAGAATCCTGTCCCAAGCGGCCAGGTGCTATGTCGCTGTGTAAGAAATTGGGGCCTTAGAATATCTGCGATAACTCCGCACCGCTCTTACCTACATGCTTTGGCTGATTACAACCCACGTATCTGATGCTCGGTCTTGACTATGGGTAATTCTGATTCGAAGCCGGTCTTTAAACAAGGTATCTTCAAGCTATCAGAGACAAACACCATACCAGCTTCGGATCCCTACTGGAGAGGGGTCAGTGGTCTACGTTCTTGTGCCTTACCCCAACTGACTATCCACAGTTCTGGGAGCTGCCTGAATCGAGCGAAGATGTCTTCAGCCTCTTCTCCCCAGTAGATGTCCGCCGAGCACGAGACAGCTCACTTCCCAACATCGAGACCCTCATACTAGCCCTTACCACCCGCCTGTTCACACTTCGCCAACACCGCTCGTTCCCAAGTCCCGAAAGTGCGCCTGAGAAGCACGCACTGAATTGTATGAGGGTGCTTACGCGGATCCTTCCCTTCCTTTACGAAGCAGATCATCTTGAAGTATGGGAAGATAAATTTTTCTGGGCGAAGCGCAAAAGGAAATCGAAAGGTCAGGCGGCAAAGCCTGAGGTTCTCTTTGACGAGTCACAGAATGAGGAGCCGAACAAGGAAATCGAGCACTTTGAAGATGTCAGATCGCTGGGAGAGGAATTGGTTGACACACTTGTCGATATGCTATTCTATGTGGGGTTCACTCTCCCAGTTACGGAGCGGTCACGGAACAAAGTCACATATGCCATCTGGCAGAAGGGCGTGGGCTCTAATAATTCTATGCCAACGAGCAACCAACTTGAGAGCAATCGGATTGAAGTCTTGAGATTGCTATTGACCCTATCAAGCAAATCATTATATATGCCCGCTCGTACGTCTTACAGAACTCCGCTAGGTCATTTAGGTATCTTACAAAGCCTAGATATCTTGCCAATCAAAGGAGTCAAAGCCGTTACGTACATAACTACATGCGCAGACAAACAATTAGTGTTATCACTCCTTTGCTCGCAACTCAATACTGTTCGTTTCCAAATGAATGCTTGCTGCCGCTGCTGATACATTGAACAGGCCCTTAATTATAATCCTGCTACATGGCGTGTGCCATATGATCATATGGTCTACAGAGACCCGAAGCAAATTCTGATTTCATATTGCTTACAGTTCCTTCTCGTGCTTATACTGTACCCGATACCAGAGGAAGGCGGGGGATCTCCCTCCAAGAACTATTTTCGCCATTTCTTAGGTAGATTGCATCGGCCACAAGACTTTGAATTCTTAGCCGACGGTATGAGCAGAACTTTGAACCAGCCGGTGCGTCTGTGAAAAAGCTTTACATCGGGCCATTCGCTAACGTCGAGATGAAGCTACAAGCGGCATCGTCCTATCTACCAGGCAGCCAGAAATCGGTGAAGTGGGCGTCGGAAATGATAATGCTATTCTGGGAGACTCTCCAATGCAACAAGCGTTTCCGCTCCTTCATTATTGACACTGATAGAGGCCACGAATTCATGGCTCTAATTATCTTCTACGCTATGGAGTACAAAACTGATCCGTCTAAGCAAGGTGTGGTTAGGATGTGTGTCTTTGTCTTGCAAACCCTCAGTACCGAGCCGAATTTTGGGAGGCTGTTGAATCAAGACTTCGAGACTCAAGACAGTCTCCCTTCAACGATAAAGTTGGACAATTTCCGTGGTACCTTCGTCGACTTTTTAGTAATAGTAAGCCATGCACGCTGGGGCCACCTTACCATTCTAAAGCTGACCGGGAAGTCCATACACACACTTATCACATCCAGCAAAGGAAAGCTGGACGCTATATATCCATCACTTCTAGCCACAATAAACAACATCGCCCCATACGCAGAACACCTCAACGCTCAAGCAAGTTCGAAATTGCTGCAGCTGTTTGCGTCCATGTCTTCTCCAAGTTTTCTCCTTGCCAATGAGACTAATTATTCTCTCCTACAATCTTTATTAGAATCTATGAATGCTATCATAGAGCATCAATACCGAGGTAAACAGGACATTCGAAGCACACACAGCCTAAAGCTTATCAAGTAACAGAGAACAAGATCTTCATACAAGGAATTTTCAGACATCGAAAGCGGTTCGAGGCTCTACGGTCCTTCACCCTCGAAAGTGGCCAATTGGAAATCGAACGCATGAAGCAGCTCAGAAAGGAAAGTGTCGACCCTGTTGACGCGCCAAACAGTCCAGGCCGAGCTTCGCGAAACAGTTCGGTCGACAGCGTTCGCAGCCCACATGGTGCCAGAGTACCTTCCCTAAGTAACGTGCCAGAAGAGGACGGAGCTTTTGCTATTGGTGACGATGATGAATCAGGTGATGAGAACCAAGAAATGCCTACTACGCCGTCCCACTCGTCCCCTTCAGCTCAAGATTCACCATCGCGTAATGCATCAATATCGTCACTGGGCGACGAACCCCTGCCTACCCAACTTCGAGGCATGTCTGAAAAAGCCAGAGGCAAGATGCCAGTGGGGCAATCCACATTCTCGCGTCAAAACAGTACTACAAGTTTGAACAGTCATCCTGCAGCCCTCATGTCTCCAACATCAAGTGGCTTTGACCCCACTGCACACTGGATCGATTCTTGGCTCCCCACTCTCCCACTTCATACGATTCTAACCCTTCTCTCCTCATCTTCTCCACCGAAGGGTCTACCAGCAGGCCTCGATCCTACACCTCCACGCGTCCATCTTTTCGAATGGACACCGCTTGCTCTAGGCTGGTATGAGTCCTTGCTGTGGGGTTTCATCTTCGCATCAGAGATGGTTGTGCAGAAAGGCACCGTGGGAGTTTGGAACGGCACATTCATACGCTTATTCAAGGTCGAGACTGTAGCCGCACGAGGGCCAAGCCTAACGAAACCCATGGGAGCAGTAGATGCGGTCGGCTCACGACTGGTTAGTGGGGTGGCTAGTCTAGGCATAGGGAGGAGAGATGCAAGCGGAGGCGAAGGTGGAGGCGGGGTCAGGGGTATAAATGTCAGAGATGTCTAGGAGATTCAGTCTGTGCATACCGCGCTGTACGTGGGAAGAGTACTTACTGGTGCGTGCGAGGATGGTCTGGATGGAAATGCCAAGGGAAATATTTGTTGCGGTAGTCGCTGGTACCATAGCTCCAAAGGTATATGAACAAATACCATGTTAACTAATTTGGTAAGTAAGCAGCGTCATGGGAATATATGGTGAAATCTATTCTCCTTTTCTAAATCTATCGGTTTCCTACCTTCGAAGACGACGCTGTTTCCGCTTAATCGCGCTCGGTTCGCTGCCAGGAATCCTCGAGTGCGCCATTCACGACGCACCCCCCAAAAATGATGCTCGAACACGACTCCGCTACCCACCAACGATGCCGAAACAAAACTCGCTTTGTATACGTGCTCAGCTCAACGACAAGGAACAAAGAATTCAATACTAAACAAAAACAAGACACAAGGGTCTCAAGCTCGCTTTGATCGCGACAAGGACTTTACCGTTCCTCGACCACTCAACCATTCAATGACTCGCTTTTCAAAAGTTGCTGCACGAATCTCGCACATAACCCGCACATAACTTGCACCCTGTTCACCAACAGAAACGACATCAAGATCTGCAGTACACATAATAATTTTTCCTCCGCAATGGGCTCCAAACATTCCAAACCGGCCTCCCAACAGCCCGTCGCCATGACGGATACCCATCCATCTGTAGCCCAAGTCACCAACCGCACGTCCAATTTCTCCCGGCCTCCACCCCGTCTAAACCTCGATAAACCACTTCCCCCACTTCCGATTCTGGTGGCGACTCATGGGATGGTGGGGAGGCGAGCGGTAGGAGGGGATAAGAGGGAAAGCGTAAGGGCGAGGAAGGGAGGATATCATCAACTTTAATTAGGCTATAGGTAGGAGAGTAATGGTCATAGTTGCATTCATGAGGTTCATGAACTCCAGTAGCTTATTCATGATATACTCTAGTCTTTGAGTTTTGGTTTAGGAAGCGTCACATGAGGGTATGCAAATTGCACGATCCAGGGCGTTCAATTTCCCTGGTATTGAAGTTTCGGGGTCCGCGAGCTCGATCTTAATATCTTGCCGTAAAGTTGTGGCCTAGATCGAACGTAAAAGGAAGGCAGCCATATAGCAACACAAAAATCCCAGCAAGGCAGAGCATCCGACCGGTATCATCAAGAGGAGTGAAGAATTGGCAGAGTACAACGAGGAAGAGGGCGATCGAACGCCATTACGAGCACCGGCTTTGGAAACAGTACCGGCACATGAGAACGGGGTGTGTCGAGGAGACCTGACATCCGTATGGCTGGGCTAGTGGGGCCAGAGCACCCACCGTGCATGCAGCACGGACATGTTCCGATTTCAGCTCCAAGCCATCTTAAAAGCAGACCCCCCTTGCTGCCCCGAATTCTAGATGCATGATACAACCTGACCCGAAATGCGCTGATGATGTGTTTGTGATTCTGCTTGCAGCCATCGATTACTGCAACAAGGTGATCAACCAAAGTCTCGACTCTCTCTGCATTCCCGGTAGCTGGCAATCCCAAGCAAGCTTTTGGGGCGGAAAGGCTGACCAAACATATATGTCACCTCTTTCCCCCAGTAGCTATTGGGAAGCTCAAAATTCTCTTACACATTCTGTCCTCCTTTATTAGACATACTTGTTTTCGCACTCGACTCTATATCGCCCAGCTTGAACATTGCCACCTCGCTCAGATTGCAAGTTTTACGTGTCCCAGTCCTTCATCCTCACGTGAAAGCTCCCTGGCAATGGGGGGGTGGGAAAGGCCTCGTGACGAAACTCTGCCAAAGCCGAAGCCTCCGCCTGAATCTCAGAAAGATAACCCTTTCAAAGCTCAGGCCAGCAACTCTAGTTCTAGTGGTGGCAACGAACCTCGTCTTCAAAGCGGTGGACAGTCAATTGGCTATTCAAGAAATACTAGTCTCAATAGCGGAAACGGGAATACATACAACTACTATACCCAGCATGGGAATTGAGCCCAGGGAAGATGAATGCCCAGCACGTGGTCATGTGCACAATATTCCTTGGACGGGAACTGCGATATTCAAGTGATAGTGAAGGTATAGGAGCCATCAATCTGATCAAGAATGTGAGCATAGGAGGGTAATTTTCTTATTTATCATCGTTGAGGGATCTAAAGCACCGCACTCTGAATTTCAGAAACTGACAATTTGCAAGACAGACAGTGTTGCCACCCTATTTATGTCAATTTTCACGTCGGGTATGGTGCAGAATCGTCGTTCATTCGGCAAATGAGAGGTTGTGGTTTTTCGTATCAACTGCTGTAGCGAAGCCAATTCTTCTGCTCCTTAACAACATTCAAATATGACGGAATGAATCTATGCATGATCATCTGTATTCTCTCAATATCTGTACCAGGCACGTAGCTTCGAGTGTCCAATCTACTTGGCCTCTCCCCTTCCTGTGAACCGTGGGCCAGAAATTCTGTAACCTTGCTACATTTCCTGCAAAGTCCAGGAAAATAACAGCCGTGCAAGCCGAAGCAGCGGAGCTCGCAGAGGCGGACAACGTTACTGCCGAGCGCTGAAAGCCGTGCATCCAGGATGAGACACAAGACAGTACTGCTAGATTACTGGCAGGACTCGGATAGGCTCTCGCCTTTTCGCGTTTATCATTGCATGACCTGCCACGTCCCAAATGATTAGAAATCGGCATACTCAAGATGTAATGCAACACCAGGTACATCGAGCCAATCATCTCCGAAAGTCGCATATCATGACTCTGCGAGGTCGGGACGCGCGGGCTTGCATAACCAATGGCCGCACACCTCATTTATGTATCGGGAAGCGACTCGGAACAATATAGCGTCCTATGACAACTTGACGTACGAGTTTCCAAGCCAGAAAGAAAGAAAGCATCTTTCCTGCAGGGTTGCGTCGCTATTGGCTCGTAAGGGATGGGTGGGATATCAGTAACGCTGTCATGACCGGACATGTCGGTACACAACCATTCTCGATAGCTTTTACCAGATTGATTAGCGAACATTAGCTCAATCTCCACATCAAAGAGATCGTTCGCAATGAGCCAATGGGTCCGATTGAGAGGCGCCGCAGGAGAACATTACATCTTTCCTTGAAAGGAATCTTACGTAATCCGAGACTTGCTGCAGAAGCCGGACATTCAGAGGTCGGCAAGTTTCTGTTGTCGGGGCATGATGTGGTCACTAACGCAGAAGATGTCCGTAATGATACACCTTTATACCAGGCAACCTGCGGAGGGCGTCCGGCGATAATGAGATTGCTTCTACCAAAGACAGAAATCCAATCTCATCTAAGGAACCGCCACGGCAGTACGCCTCGCTTATAATAAAAGTTGAAAATACTTATCTTATAAAGCTCTTATTAATAAGATATAATATTGCTATGAACTTAATTATAGATAATAAAGAAATATCAATAATATATATAGAGTCGGGTTAAAAGAGAATTATAATGACTAGGAGAATGATAGTGAAGTTCTTGGAATACTACGGCGGGAGGAGACCGCTCATCATACTAAGTTGTGGCTTCGAGAGCGTCCGAATGTCCAACATGAGGATATACTCTGCCTGATATTTTGTTGAAATTAAAGCTTTGATGAAGTATGCGATGTCTATTAAATGTCTCTTTCGAGCAATTGTTTTCAGCTGCCAATAATTTTGTTCCTCGCGAGCCCGGCTGACCCCAGCCATTCGGGCGCTAGGCTGTCCGCACAGCACGCGCGCTTGGTTCCATTCTTTGACCCCCACTTTCTTACAAGGGTAATATTTAAAAGAGATCCATTTCCTCTTACAACCTGCACTTCTTCAAATAAGCGATTGGTGGGAGCGCGACAAATGCTGACAGGGCCGTCTTGCGCTCTATGCGCTCTCTAGCTTTTCTCAAGAACGCTGCTTCTTTCACGTTATTATGAGCTCCTCAATACCTTTGGCAACGCTTACGGCTCATCTAAGTGATCAATCTGGCCCGTCAGCCTTATCAGAAAACCCACCATCGAACCCTTCACCACCACAAGCAGAGCCATCAACAAATCCTGATGCTGAGTCAAGCGCGATGGCTGCCTCTGCGGTTGCAGATGGCCAGTCTTCTACAACAACGACCCAGAGCGCAATTGAAAAAGCCGACCTAGAGCCTTGGCGTTAGTGAGTCTTGTCTAGCAAATATGTGAAGCACTAGGTCATGGCTAACAGCCCTCACAGCCGAGGCTATCCGAAGTTTTGCAGATGGGTAGCGTCTGATGACGATTTCTTCGTGATGCGAATATTTGGAAGTACTAGCGCAAGATTGGCCATGTATTTACAGGATCAGATCGTGGAGCAAGAAAAGGCGTTGAAGAATGCAGACGAGAGAGCCATTAATACAAGCCGAAAAATAGACACTGAAAAAGGTATATATAATCAGTTTTCCGTGAGTTCTAAAGCTGATATCTTCAGTTGATAGAGCTTTGATAACACTACCTCAAGAAATAAAAGATATATTAATGGGTATTATACTACGAGATGGTCTTGATAGTGGGACTTTTCGGAATGACCAACAGCCAGAGAGAACGGAAGAAATCAGAAAGCTTTTGCCAATGATTGAGAGATATCGTCTGCGGCCCACCACACTATATGCATTGAGCTGGTTGAAGCATCCCTACTGACGGAAGATCAGATAAATTCCTGCTTGGCCTGATGGATCTCAAGTCCCGCTCTAAGGCAACGCCATTCCAGGTGGGCAATGTGAGACAATGGCTGCAAAACGCCAACCGTCCTATCCTAGATGAGGAAGTCGCATACCTCAATGAGGAAGATGATCTTGTTCCCGTGGCGGCCTCCACACCGAAGGCTCCCCTCAGGCAGCTTATCGATAGATTCTCTGTTCTTAACCTTCTAAGGCTACCTCCTTGCATTAGGGAGCGAAGAGTAAGGCAGCAATTCCAACCCACAGTCACTGATATCATAGCTAATTGAAGTCGAAAGAGGAACGAGCGTCTGTACAATGCGGACGAAGATTTTGAGATGCAGACCACTGTCTATAACAAAGACCGGTTATTTGAAAAGACTATGACCGTTTTCATAATCATCGTTGGTCTGGCCATGCTCATTGGCCCACTCTGGATCTTACAGCACCTTTCGACCGAACCGTCCAATTTACAGGTTCGCCTGGGGGTAATAACGGGATTCATAGCCCTATTCACCATTCTGACAAGTCTCTTCACCGTGGCGAAGGCTTTCGAAGTTCTAGCAGCCACGGCAGCTTACGGTGCAGTCCTGATGGTGTTTATGCAATTCGGTACGTACCCCAGTGCAAGCAACGGTGGCTGATATTCGGAACCCCATCCATGGCGGGGCCGAGAGGGAAGGGTAAGGAGACCACGTTTTGTAACGTGGGACGTCATGCGCAACGATTGTTAGGGACAATCAAAGAGAGTGTTGCGAGGGAAACATGAATGAGAAAGGTTCAAGAATGAAACAAGAGATGAGAAGGACTTAGGCAACGTTTCCTGGACAGGACGAGTATGAGAAATATTCAAGAAGGGTTTCGTGAGCAGAAACATTTCTGAAAGAGGTAGAGAGAGTAGGAACAATTTGTACAAAGAGGAGAAGTAGATGAGAGGACGAGTCCGAGGACGAGGAGGGTGTACACGTTCTTCGCACCGTTAAAGTTTCTGTTTGTTACGTCATTATTCTGACAAGGATTGCTCCCTTAATGGACACATCCCCCTTATGGGTTTCGTTACCCATCATAGCGTTTATATACATTGAATTGGTAGCCTCAACGCTTAAGAAACGCCTACAAAATCCGACAGTGAATTCGCAATATCGAGAGGTAAGAGCGACTAGATTTATGATTATTGCACCGATAATCGCACAAAGCTAGGTTGAATTTGTATCGACGTACTCGTGAGCCAACCTCGTGATCTCATGGGGATTCTGTGCTCGAGCAGCACTTTCTTGTCATTGGTTTCTGTACAGTATTTGCAAATTTGTGTCGTCTGAAGTTTCCGCTGCCAATTGCGCATCAGACTTGGAAGAGCAGGAAAGAGGAACGATAGCATTGCCAGTAGGATTATGAATTATGTACCTAGAAGTCATGCGTCGGCGCCAGATGGTCGACTATTGTTATCGCTAGCTGACACCTTAACCGCAGATGCTGGAATAGGCACCGCTACTATATCTTTGCATGTACAACCACCTGGCCCTTCGGCCTTCATACCTTTGACATCACAATCCACCATCTGCGCTGGGTTGCTGCAATCGAAAATGACATGCCATAGTCGCTCAAGAGTGTGGCCAAATTTGGGGTCATCTGGGGTGCTCTTCCCCTTGTCTTTCTCGAACCATTTCGGCTCAGGTTCAGTATGTAGCCAATGATCCTGAGGTGCATCGACAAGCTCTTTCAGATACTCGTAGATCGATTTCGGACGCGAGAGGATACGTTTGCGAGACACGATGAAGTGGCCATTGAAAGAAAGCACACTTCCTTCCAACACTTGACACACCGTACCCTCCAGAATCGCATAGAGCTGGGGCCACAGCGGGTAGAAGTCGTCCCTGCCCATATCTGTGCAGTGCCCGCAGTAGCAGATATCATGTTTCCTATCCAAGCTCATGAACCCGATGTCGCTAGTGAATTTCTCCGACAGCTTATCGTAAATCCAGTCCTTCAATTTGCCCACATTTTCGCCTTCGATCTCTCCACTAAGGTGTTGCCCCTTTTTAATAATCGCCTGAGTGAACATCGTGAACGGTGGTGGGTCGTCATAGATCTTGAGGAGATGGTGTAAGTATGTGCTTCCTTCTCTGCCGACATTGGGCAGCTGAAAGACCTCGTCTGCCGCAGTGGTCTCTTTCAGTGTCACAAAATCTGTCTCTCGGCCCTTTGTGTATATGATAACTTTAATTCCAAGCTCTTGTATATAGGGGATGGAGCGCACACTATCTATCCACCTCCTCATCCAGAATGGTTCCTCATTGTGATGAGCGATGACCAAGTGTAACCGTGGTACATGCGTTGTGGAGGGTGGCGCATTCGTCTTGCGGCTCGCTGTATCTACTTGGGGGTGTTGTTATGAGCTGCATACGAGATGTCTTTTACGCCAGTGGCGGATGTGGCTGAGGGAGTTGCTCTGACAGGGTCTGCGGGCTTGGTGGCGACGGTGTTGGAGGAAATTTGCAAAGCATCCTGTGGTGGTGAGAGAGCCTTGGGGCTGAGCTGCCTCTAGATGCAGTCTGACTCTGGACATAGGGTTGAGGGTAGCGCGATGGCAAAATTAGTATTATCAACAGTACTGCCAGTAGAGCAGCACTCGAGCATCTGAGTAACAGTCGCTTCTCAACGCCACAACACTTCATGATGGCTGAGGTTTGCTACACCGAGCGTTTGGACTCGCGTCGTTCATCACTACAGCAGTATAGCCTCGCGAAAGGTAGGTCCGGCTAATAGAGCTTCCAAATATCCCTGCACTTGATGATTTCAGCTCTTGAATGTGACAACAAGGAGTAATCTCTCCACCAAATCGAAGTGCCAAATTAGGGAACTCCATAGCGACGAGAGATGCCCTGGTGGCTTTAAGGGGTAATCCTACTCTACCTAGTCAGTTTAGCTACCCCTGACGCGCAATGAGCAGAATTACCGCTAGGCAGAAAGTAAGGCCGAAGCCGGTTTATTCTTGGCACAGGAGAAGTTATCTTTTATTAACGCGGCGAAATTGGTACTCTTCAAGGCTTTTGAATGCATGGTACCTCTGTCTGGGAACGGACTTCCAAACGCCAGACAGGAGGAGTGACTTGCCCAAGATAGCAAGGGTTAGCATTTATCGCAGCACCTGAACAGGACGATGTAGCCCATCATAGCAGTATGGTGCGGGCTGCGATAGGCTACAGCACTTACGAAGCTTGTCAGTAACTGCAGAGCAAGAAGAATTGCTGATTGTGAATTGCTAGCCTCGAAGACTTTATGATGGCTAGTATCTTATAATGGTGGTATTAAACAAATGTATTCTTCTCTGACCTACCAATTATAGAAAATTCACGAACCATCTAGACCCTAAATTGCCACTGCTCGCTAGCCTTTCCTATTTACTAGGCTTAGGAGCATCCCTCCACAGTGCTCTGGCCTACTGGTATCTTATACCAATGGCTTTCAACTCTGTTCTGGTTGCTGATCCACGGTCGCAGCAGCTGGAAGTCTACGGACGATCTTGCGTTGTCGTCTCAAGGCCGTGGCAGACCAGGAAGGATTATCGTAATGCCTCCCAGTCATGGTCTCAAATGGTCTTAGGGGCAGCCCAGTGCTCTTGTTCTACCTTTATTGCTGTCAGCTCAAGTTGGAATGGAGACATCCGTAGCAAGTACGGGATCCAAGTTCTTATGCACGATGCAGTCATCTTCATTTGCGTCGCAGACAATCAGTGCCACAAAATGTGCTGGGTGATGGTGGCTTCATCTCGACTTCATGGTATTATCTCGAGTGTAACATAGCATTGACTATATATAAAGCTCGAGGAACAGCAGTCACCTAGAAGGATAAAGAGGATGGCAGCGGAGAAAAAGAAAAAAGGAAGATAGTAACTACGCCTCTGTAACCAATAACAAACAGCGACTGTTCCTCCCTTCTCACAGCCAAACTTTCCGCAATCAAATGCGAATCCGCACACGCAGAAGAACGACTCTCGGGTGCTCTCGATCTTCATATGACAAGTCCGGTGGGAAGAAAATTTGGAAATACTCCCAGAGGCTTATAAGGCGCATGCTCTGTGGGTCTGCGAAAACTGGGTCTGTTAAGGTAAATACCAAGGTGGCTCCAGCTAGCTTTGTGACAAGTCCTGGAGTATGGACTTTCAACTTGGTCATGTCGAGCGGCGGCACCAATCCATGACTCGATGAACAAACCACTAGAGATTTACAGGCCCGCGGAGGTTATATCAATTGGGGCACCGGGTGTCAGGCTTGTCCTAGTACACCAGCTAAGGTGGCTCGAACGCGCATTTGCCCCCATGCGTGAGAAGCGTACGACTAAGGGTAAGAAAGTGGCCAGATGATCAATAGGACACACAAGAAGAAACTTCCTGATAGACATGTAAACGCGCAAGCCAGGTCATCCGATTCAGGGGAATACGGCATCCTTCGACATGTGGCGTCAAATTTAACAAAGCGAGATCAATTAGAGGATCAGCAAGGACGTCAATGCGCTATGACAGCGCATTGCAGCCGATTAGCGACGTGGATATCCATATTCATCGTGGTATACACAGCCACGGCAACTGAGCCTTAAGTCAGCCATTAAAGCGTTGACAGCAAAGCCAACTTACGAGCCATTATCCGGGCAATTGTATGGGCAACCGTAAAGCCCAGGTGCACTCGCGCCACGACCAGGACGTGGTCCAGGGTACGGGTCTCCATACATCCCATTAGCCTCGTTCTGATTTTGACTGTACCCTCCTTGCCTATGGTCATAGAGTTGGGAAGTGGAGTTGGAGTCCAGTCGATTTGATACCGGGCCATACGAAGTAGGGCTTGTGGTATAGTTGTGCGAACTTTGGCTGCCTTGGTAGTAATCTGGGCCTGAAGATCCAGGCGGAGGTGGATAGCCTCGCCCATAAGATCCATAGTTAGCTGAAGCAGGTGGCGGTGAAGCTGAAGTTTGAATAGTGTGCCCAAATGAGTTCTGAGGCCGGCCTATCAAATTTTGCTGTGCCGCATAATAGTTTGGTTGATTTGGACCCCCAGAGTACTGATTTTGGGATTGCTGATTTGATGGCTGTGACGACAATGTAGAATAGCCCGAATGCGGACCAGGATCTGACATGTAATGTTGAGGGTAGTATAAGGGCGGACGGTCCGCTGGTGGGGGATCGCTGGCTTCCGCAGCAGGCTTCCGTTTGCGATCTCTCTGCAGACCTCGGGATTGAACGACATCGTCATCAAATTCTGCTGTCCATGCGCCATTGCTTGAATCAAAGTGGCGGATCACGCCATGGACATGCTTAAAGCTCGTCAATTTCTTGCCCCATCCCGAGCCTGAGCGGTCATCCATTTGTTTCCAGTCTCGCCACTATGATAGTTATACTGGTTATACACCACCGGATCAGTTGTAAATCAACGATTGAACGCTGAGTTATTGGCCTCGCAAGGGCAGGGCGTTGAGTTATTTAAAGGTCTGAGTCACTGCTGATGGTTCTATGCCAACAGGGTCTGGCAGTCGAGAGCTGCTAATTTTCGGGCGACACAGATTAATTTGCTGGGAGTCATCAGGTTGTGAGAGCCTTCCTGGTACCACTACCACTTATTAGTTCTAATCCGAACTTTGCGGCTCTGCGCACATTTGGGTAAGGCTGGGCTTGTCTTCGCAGGCAAAACAGGGCGTTAGGTGTAGGAACTTGCTTGAGGACTAGCCCTGAGTCGATCTGTGGCGCATCGCTTAGATCCAAGGATGGTGCATGATGATAGCGACGATTGGATGCTAATGCGTTGGCGTTGCAGCCCGCAGGAGCAGCCACCGAGCACGGTTGGCGCTTCTCAGCTGACAATACATTGCATTCTGCCTGCAGTAGGGCAGGCCAGACTAGAGCAAGGAGCAAAATCGGAAAGCTAAGACGTGCAACATGTGGTCCTTAGAGCACAAGGTCCATGGCTTTGGGGTATTGCCAATGCGAGCGCCTCGCAATCTCAGCTGATAGCCCACCGCCGGGCTGTACTCAGCCACGTCGGCTTGCACGGCTTCTCCCCTTTACTTTCGAAATGCTGCGACGTTCCTATTTTACCAGCGAGGGTCAACTCTTTCATCAGCACAAGAAATACAAGACTGAAAGATCCGGACGTGATGAGCGCGATTCCGTCGCTGGATACAGAGATGGCCAACATACCACATCTGACTGGAGTACATGCACAGCACGTGCCCCATAACTCGGGGCTTCCCGCGCAATCTTCTATTGGGCAGCAAGTGCCTCAGCCGTACCAGGCATCATCACATCGACCCCAGCAGCAATACGCTTACCAGTATCCGGCACAACAACCCATCGCAAATACTACTTCGGCGCAACCCAACACTGGAGCTGGTTCTTCCATTCTTATCGATGTGAAGCCGTCCCTTGAACAGGCTGATGACCAACCATGGAGATAGTACGTCCCACGGTTGACTTTCCTCAAGATAGCCCAGGGGTTTTAACATGTAGCAGCAGAGGTTATCCTGCAATGTGCAAATGGATGGCATCGGACGATGATTTTTTTGTGATTCGAAAGTTCGGTGAGGTCGCCGCAAGGGTTCTGCTGCGAATGCAGGATCGGATCGTACAACTTGAGGCAAACCTTCAGGAGCAAGATCGAATCTCTGTAAGGCACGGCTTACATAACGGAACATTCCGCAAAGAAAAGAACCTCTCACGCGATAGAATAATGGATGAATTGACATGGAGGCTTAGCGAATATCGTATGCTGTACAATAACTAGCAAAGATCTACAACTGACGACTTTACAGAAAGGTTCGCCCTGGATCATTCTCAAATGAAAGATCGTACAGAAGCGACCAAATTTCAGGTATCGAACGTCATGAAATGGATAAAAGGCGCCAACAAAAAGGTCATAGAGAAAGAAGAACAGGAGTTCTTGAACAAAGATTGGGATCTTATTCCTGTCGTTCCCAAGGCACGAACGCCTTTGCGAAGATTTATTGACCAATTCGATATTCTTAGACTGCCTCGTTGCCTCAGAAACAGAGTCGTACGTGATTTACCCGGTCTTGTGCTTTATTCAAAGATTCAATTTGGCTGATATCCGATAGAAAAATCGACGTCTGTACAACGAGGAAGACTTCGAAATGACGAGTACAGTTTATAGTAAAGACTCGCTTGTCGATAAATTCGTCACTTTTATAACGATACTCCTGGGTCTAGGGATGCTTATCGGCCCTCTTTGGTGGCTACAGAATCTTTCGAACAACGAAAAACGTCTTGGGGTGATCACCGGATTTCTGTTCACATTTACGGTTTTGCTCAGTATATTGACCGTGGCGAAACCTTTCGAGGTACTGGCAGCTACAGCTGCTTACGGCGCATTATTGATGGTATTTATGCAGCTTGGATCGAATAATAGCAACGCTGGTTAGCTTGCACTGGGTTGAGGTTCCGCGTTAGCCCTTTCCTGCTGCTCGAAACTAAAGCGACCAACAATTTTCGACGCATTGGAGTGATATAACAGCCTTTTAGACGGACATCACGAAACCACAGTGCTCGGAGTAAGGGGCATCTAAGCTGTCCTTTCAGCGGTTGGCGACGTGCACAAATTGGAGCCTGCAGCGGCCTGAGTTGCAACCTGAGCACAGGTCGTGCCACTAGAGAAATCTTCGTACATGATGGAACAACGCAAGTCAATTCTTTTGGCTTGGGATCTGCCCACGCTGAACTGACTTGTCTAACAGTCAGACAAAGGCAGAGGATAAATCAAGAGTGGAAAAGAATTTGTTCCTTACGTTTAGCGCTTCCGACACTTTAAGCGCCTGCAAGACGACCACCACTCTTTGAGTGGTTAATGTAAGAACTCGACTTGGAGATTCTTGCATGTGTACATGGACATGCTAGCTCTCTGTAACAATTTCTGTGATGTATGTAGAACACTTGTTAATGATAAGATTCCCGAAACAGCTAGCGCGGTCGATATACAAAAACGCCATATGGCGCGTTTTCGATTCCGCGCGACGAGAATCCCACAAAGTGTATCAACCGTGCCTCGGACTGAATCCTGTAACACCTATGACAGCTGGTTGATGTCCATGATGGGGACGCAATATGATGGTATAGATATTTCACAGATAAAAGCCTTTGCTCTTGGCGTACATGAAGAACAAGTGAGCAATCCCTGCAAATAATGCCTGTCAATTCGGGTATGCACGTTGACTGACGCCATCTTCCCTGCAGTCTCTCCACCGTGCTCCAGGCGCCGCCTCAGGAAGGCCGGAGCAGAAGCAAAGCAATAACACATCGAGTCAAGCTATCACCTCCGAAGAGCCTCAAACACGTCTTCCACATCCACTTAACACTAAAGAAAGGCAGCCATGGTTAAATCATCAACCACAATCGCGCCCGCCTAGTTCAAGAGGCAAACCCCAACGCTACTCAGCTTCCCAGCCTGAGCTCCCGAGTACAATCCCCGACTCCTCAAGAGGCAAGATGTTGTCCTCAGGCAGCCAATCGCAAGGTGATACACAGCCAGTATCTCAATGGGTCTATGAAGAGTTTACCAGCTGGGGAACTCCGCAGCGAGCAATAAGAGGGACGTCAGATCCGAACGGAAACGCTTTGAATGATCAAGGCGACGCGTCCCATAGTATACAACAAGGCCAGACTGGTCATGTGGATCTCCTCGGCATATTTGAGCAGCCCTCACACATTGGCCTACATGATCCAGTTGAAGAAGATCAGGAGGGTGAGGACATTGACCCCCTCTCTCAAGCGTCAGGTCTTCGTGAAAACGTTCTCGCCGAGTCCAGGACATTTCAACAACCCAAAACACCTGCTTCACAAAGCAAGAAACGCAAGCGAGAAAGTGAAGTCCAATCTGAACAAGCTCGGACACCTATCTTGCCTGAAAATCCTTTCGCAGGGCACATGAGCAATTCTGACGGTCTGATGGACCCTAGCCAACTGTTCAGAGCTACCCAAGCGCTGACTTCGCCATTGACCAATATTGTTCCCTCGGATGGTCTTTCCGAGAGACCCTCGCCGGACATACATAATCTCCCACGTCCATCAACAGCCGCCACAACCTCCCCTCCCACTAGGTTATCGCGCTCTGGCCTGGTACGTGCAGTCACAGAGCCACAGACTGTATATATTTCGATGAAAGAATCCCAAGAAGCGAGGGAAAGACTGGAGCAGGCCATGAAAGCAGAGCAACAGCTTTCACTCGATGAGTTCTCTGATGACGGATTTGGATCAGCCGACACGCAGCTTCGAAGACGATTAAATCAAAAAAGGATAAATATGGAGGCGAGGGCTCAGTTCGCCGGTGTCACAGCAAGATCAGAGCTAATGGCCAGCGGGCGTGGTAGAGGGCGTGGGGGGCGAACAATCACCCCACCGAGCAGGACTCACATTCGAGGAAATGGAAAAGAGGCTAGTGCGCCGGTCCTTATATCCGATAATACGCCCCCAGAGGATGTCCAAGGAAATGTTACTGAGGATGAGACTGAAAGAGAGGACGATATGGACCTGTCTGATGGAGACGAAGTAGATGAGCTGTGCGAAGACAATAAGGAAAACGTGGAAGTGCCAATGACGATATCACGGGCACATCATTCAACGTCTCAGGTCATCTCTTCACAGCCTACGCCGTCACACAGACGACTACGAAAGCGTAAGGCTGGCTCACAAAACAAAACGGCAACTATAATGAGAAGCAGTCCTGAGACGTTCAGATCGCAAAGTGCTCCGAGGCCAACTGGAGAAGGGACACAGACAGACGCCGTTGCCGACTCGCAGCCGTCCCAGCCCCTTGCTAGAAACAAGCCCAACTCAGCAGCGTCTAGACTACCAGGTTTTCCCAATCCTCAGTCCTCACTTGACGCCCCAATCCTCGTTCCTCAATCTCAGTCGTCTGTCTTTTCAAAAGCTAATAGCCCTTCTGACGCTAGAACACAAGTGCAAATCGAGAAAGCTCCTTCTCAAGGTGTTTTATACGGCTCACCAAAGCTCAGGAACTCGCAGAAAAAGAGAGAAAATAATGGGCACGGGACGCAAACAAAAGTAAAAGCCAGTGAGGGAAAAGCCCGAGATTCCTTCCAGATAGAACGCTCGGGCGATGCTCCGCCAGCATTAGAACCTCCTTCCCACCGAAACTCCCCACCCTCTACACACGCACGTCCCGTTAGAAGCCCAGAGACACATCACATGATAGGCCGCGCTATTGTCTCTCAAGAATCCCCTTACGACTCCTTAAATCTGATGCCCTCTCCAAGAAATACCCCCAAATCTGCATCACAACCGACTGCCAATTACTCACTAGCTGAAAATTCGCGGCCATCCACGCTTTTCGAGACAGCTCAAGAATGTTTGTCGCCTTCCCCTTCAAAATCCTCGAATAAACGTCTACAGCAGAGGTCTCAAAGCCAAAAAGACTCACCAAGCAGATGCAAGCGCCCAAGAACAATTGGCGAAATCGTCGCCGATCCTTCTCCTCCGGATGAACTTGGGGACGTTGATGTTAACATTAACATACTAAGCAATGAGGACGTCGAATTCCAACGCACTCTTAGCGGATCTAGTCCTATAGGGCCTGCCAGCAAACGTCGGCGAGGTGGACGAGGGATAGCCCTTCCCATTGTAGAACCTGAAAATATCAAGTTACTCTCCCTACCCTCATCACCTTTGCCACCTCCATCATCAGCAGTCTCAGCAATAACGCCTGTCCCCACATTCTCAGAGGCCGACGTCAGAAGTCCACCAGTCTCGATTTCTACCAGAAGATTCTCCAAGAAACAAGAGAATCGATCGTTGAATGCTGGGGTTAGGCCGTCTCTGGACCAAATGTCGGCTGCGGCGAGGGCCGGTGTCCCTAAGCCAGGCCGAGAGCAACCCACTACAGACCTAAGAAAAAAACCACAAAATAAGAATTCAAAACCATCTGTGCAGCACCAGGATGTTCCTATCTCCCATAGTATGGTAGAATGTTTGAGCAGACAACCCGTCACTGCACCAAATCGAGTGTTCGCACACTTCAACGGTACTACTCCAGCGTACCATCCAGCGACATGCCTGCAAGTCGTTGGTAGCGATGATCCTCGTTATACTGTTCGTTTCGATGATGGCACCGTAGATACCATCACTGCTTACAGTATAAAGAGGCTGGAGTTGAGACAAGGCGACCTTGTTAAAGTGGACATTCCCGGCTCTCGCAACAAGACATATGTCGTCGAGGGCATGAGGGATCAACAGCGCCCAGCGAACCCTCCAGATCCGGCGACCCCTTCTCGGCGCGGTAGCGCCATCTCTACGAATGACCCTGCGTTCCCAGAAGTAGATATCCATGGCTTTGCTACGGTATTGGTATCCCCTAAACAGCGAGGATCTGTCAACGATAACCCGTCAGAGTGCGCGCAGATTGCCGTACCCATAGCACAACTCTACCTCACACAGACTATGTGGGCTTCTTTCAAAGACCGCCTGTATACACATATATCAAACAAGACCCAGACTATCACTGGGCTTCAAACGCCCTCGGAACGGCCTTCAACGCCGTCGACTCCTTCGTCTCGGAGTCGTCGTGCAAAGACCTCTGTGCTCGCCCAGTCTCGATCGATTACCAGCGCAAGCAGTCATGGAGATGTCGGACTTTTCAGAAACATGGCTTTCTCCATCACTAACGTTGACTGTTCAGAAGACAGTGAGCGGATCAAAACCAACATATCCGTCAATGGAGGTACGATCCTCGAGAAAGGCTTCGATGAGCTTTTCCATATTCCTCCACTTACCCGCATAACTGCACCCAAAGGGGCCCATGACGAGACCCTATTTGAGCTGACGCCGGCTGCCAAGAATCTTGGTTTCACCTGTCTCATCGCGGATAGGTATTGCAGAAGAGCAAAGTTTGTCCAAGCCTTGGCTCTTGGGATACCCTGCCTTGCTAGGCGTTGGATCACTGACTGCGTCACCAAGCAGCAACTATTAGCCTGGGAACCCTACCTTCTCCCCTCCGGCGAGTCCTCATTCTTGGGTGGAGCAGTACGATCACGAATACTGCAACTATTCCCAACCAAAACAGCCACCCTGGCCGGAATCATTGAAAATCGCCCCAAAATGCTAGAGAACTCCTCAGTCCTCCTCATCATGGAAAAGGGACAGGAGGACACGATGAGACAGCACCCCCTTATCACTCACGCCCTTGGCGCCAGCAAGATCGCCAGAGCCATTAACCAGGATGCCGCGGCGAAAGCCGTGAGTGATGCTTCTGCACTAGGTGAGCCGTGGGATTGGGTATTCAGCTATGATAAGGAGAAGGCGGTTGAGGAGCGGTTGTTTGGAACCAATCAGACTAGGAAGAAGAGGAAACGAGGGAGTGCGGGTGATGTGCTAGATGTGGCTGGGAGGAGGGAGAGGAGAGGGAGGACTAAGGTGGTGGGAAATGAGTTTGTGATTCAGAGTTTGATATTGGGCATGTTAATTGAGGAATGATTGGGTGTCGAACAATGCGGTAATGGCTCGACATCGGTGGGGTTGGATAAGCCGCTATAGCCTCGTGGATAAATGCAGATAGCTTTAAATGCGACAATATGATGTTGAGTGCTTTTGTCTTTTTAACAGAGAGCGCTTGAGTGCGATATGAGGTGCAAGGTCCAAGCACAAGCACTCTACCACAGGACTCGAGGCCTGGTCTATAAGATTTCCATGCTTTTGACCTCACAAACTACAATCTCAAAATACGTGAGTAATTGGGTTGTTAGAAGATGTCATCAAGGCTGTCATGTCCTCTATGCGCCGTGGAAAGCTTCCAAAAGACGAACTTTTCTTTCAGGGTGTCTAAGCTCTTCGATTTATTGGGCGACTGTTTCGGATTTATTATATATTATCTAACCTAGCTTGTCAGCCTTGTTGAAAGCTATACGAGACCTTTAAGCAGCATGCACAGGGCTAATAATTATATCTTAATAGTAAGTTAAGTATCATCGCTATCTCTATCCGAGTAAGAGAGAACTGATTTTAATTACATCACTAAGAGTATAGATAGACTAAGACTTTGGAAGCACGTCGATACTTTATCATACAGGTGGGATAGTAGACCAAAGCCTGACATATATTACACTGGTACTTGGCTTAGCGACCTTGATTAGTCTAATTTGGCTGCTCCAATATCTTGACACCACATAATCAAGTCCAGGGATTCTTCGTCACATTAAGTCGGTAAACCCCGAAGAGTTTGTTGCAATATGCCTATTCCATCCTCGCTTAGCTGGCTCATCTGGCTTAGTCGATTTAGCTCCCATCCGCCAACATCTTCTCATTTCCACATGGCATTGCCATTCCAGCGCATTCTACCCCTATTCCTGCGTATCCTAGCTGCAGAGTATCATGTATATAGCATCAGACTCCCGTAGATCCTAGATCCTCAGGCAATGCAGTGTTTTACCATCAGATATTCGTCTCCCGATGTTGTGACAGAGTTCAGGAAAAATCGTATGAAGCCGTCATTGAGGGTTGCCGTCCCAAGAGCTTATCTTCAGCCAGACGTCGAAATTCATTCGCGAGGAATGGCGATGTTGGGCCTTTGTTTTCCATCGGAGCGAAGAAATGAGGGGCATTGGTATGAATCCCGCATTGAAATAGTGACTGAATCAAGACATGATGGCGTTGCCCAGAGTTCCCTCAATCCAGTATTGTCTCTTAGTCCATGAGAGACGACCCTCCGGGGGGCTCCCCCTATAGAAAAACTTCACACTATCACGTCACATTGGGGCCAGGTACACAAACAACTAAGACTATTTCTTTGGATGACTAGAAAAAGGTCGCCTAAAAGCCCCACCTCGGCATAATGGAGTACAACATCATCAACAATCATAGCATTAGCCTTCTAAGCCAAATTAGGCTATTCACCCTCATCATACCCTTCCCCAGCCAGAACCGCGCAGTAGAGCTGATTCAAAGCAAGCAACAAGACATCAATGTAACGAGCCTTAGACCTATCCAAAATCTGGAGATCATTAGAGACAGCATCCTCTTCCAAATAAAGAGGCTTCCAATATTCACTTCCACGAAGATACTGACTCCTAGAACCAAGTGTAAACCGGACCCCGAGGTCAACACAAGAAGGCCATAAGCCCATCGGATATAGGAAGATCAGAAACAGCAACAGACAAATTGTCCATGCGATCAGAAAGATCGTGCTCCATGAAAGAATCACGAAGAGGAACCTCAGAGAGATTGGAGGTCTCATCTGACCAATAGGCGAGACGTTTCATAAACTCATCCAAATCAATCGGTATCCTTGGATGACCAATAGAAGGTAGAGAGGAACCAGAGGCAGACGGGGAGGGCGAGGGAGAAAAGGAAGTTTAACCTGGAGGAGCTACAGTAGAAGAACGTCGGGGCCCAAATTGCGAAGCAGGAGCAGATCCTTCCCGCTTCAGCTGCTCAAAGGTACCGCCTTTTCCGGTAGGAAACGCCCTCATCTTCGGTGCGACTTCTCCCCTTTGCGCTCGGGATAATGCTCCCGCCTCCTCTCGCGGTGATGCTCTACCTCCCCGCGCCTCGCCGGGAGAGACTCCTCCAGACGTCTGAGTCGAATGTCCTCGTGGAAATCCTTCCAGAGAGACTCGTCGTTATTGGTATAAGTGGTGAGTACGGAACCCTCGCCATTGACAGACTCCTCCGGACGACATAGTCGATTGCGTTCCATCAACAGTTCCTCAATCTCATCGACCATTGCCCCGGCGCCGTTGCCCATTCCCCATGGAGAATGGGTCGAAGCATATGAAGTGCCACATTCAGGTAGGAAACCGGAGGAAGATATGGCCCCAAAATTGATGGGGACGGTACCGGCGTAAAGATAATCTATCATATGTTTAGGTGGGTACTCTACGTTATTTCCGCCGGACGAATAATGGTCAGCGGGTAACTGCTCGTGTCCATCGGCCCTGTCCTCGTATTCACTAAGACCAGCGCTATTGACATCATCAAACAGGCCTCGGTCAGCCAGCTCTGTAATGTAAGCCATGATCAAAGCTCTATGTCTTTTCAGATCAGAGCTCGAAAAACCCTGCCTACACAAATCTCCACGGAATTCCTTCCAGACAGCCTTGTCGTCATTGGTATACGTGCTGAGTACGGAACCCTCGCCATGGCTTTTGGCAAGCAAACGTGCTGCGGTCCCATTGACAGCAGTCTTAATCTCTTGAAGATCTCCCTTCATTTGCTTCTCAATTCGACCCAGTGAGCCCAGGGAGGCCATATTCAAGGTTAGAGACAAGGCAGCGGTATGGGTAACCATTTTGCTTCTTAAGTCTTGAAGATCCGTTATTTCCCCATTACCGAATCTAATCTTTTGCCATAGCTTACGCCAGCTTCTTTCTTCTTCGCTTAACCTGTTATATTTTTCTAATATGGTGTCCAGCACCCTGAGTACCTTGCTGCATCCACGGATAATGGTCTCGATTTCTTCTTCGTACGAATCACCAGACCGATTCAATGGGCTGTCGGGCTTCGAAATCTCCTGCTCCAAACGTCGTAGAACGAGGTGCAGGCCAAGCACCTCTTGTGTAAGCTCGTCGTGCTCGCCGCAAGCTTTTTGGGTATTCTTGACTGTTTTCCAGGCCAGTTGGGTGAGCATAACAGCATCGCCAACGGAGTAGCCGAAGGACATGATGAGCGGCTCAATTGAAGTAACGGGTATGCGTGAACGAAGCTACTTGGGTTGTTGGCAACTAGAAAGTAGCGTAGCTCGAAAGGAGTTCGCAGAAACCAGAACAACGAATGTAGAGATGGAACGATTGACTGATGAAGGGTGGGTACGCTAAAGCAGAGAATAATTGAGGAGCTAGAGGCAAAGCATGCAAATTATGTGCGGTAGCGAACGTTCATAGGTAGCAAATATCTTCATGTAGAGAGAGCCAAGCTTGTTGTGGTAAGGAAGAGAGGATAGAACAGATACATGGATAGAACGTTGTTGCACGTATATTACTTGCTCAGGTCAGTCTCTACCCCTATTTCGCCAATGGGCTTTTGGGGTGGGTGGAGCCTTGCTGGACACATTATCTAGTTCTATGCAGGGCATGGGCCAACCAGCCATCGATATTCATTCGTAAGGAAGTAGACAACCTCGCCTATGCATAGCAATGTACATCGAACTTGACGGTGGGACCCAGAGGAGGAGTTTGATTATAACCCATGCCCGCATCTATTCATTCAGCAAGCAAAGGAGTTGCGGAATGCCACTCAGGCAATTGCCGGGCAATTGATACGGACTCCATGTATGATACAGTATCTTACAGCTAGGACATCACCTTGCACCCTCATGTGAGTCCACACCTAATCTATCCATTTGGTGTAAGCACTGACGGAGCAATGGTAGCGCAATTGACAACGTTCTCATCGCAGCTACTCCAAGCCCAGGGTAGAGTCAGTCTTATCGATCCATAAGCCAGGCAGACCCACGAACACCGCACCAATGCGCCGCCTCCAAAGTCTCAGCGTCATACACTCCCCCTATAACCTCCGCCCTCCTCTACACCCTCCCTAACCTCTCAATGATGCCAATCCGCCTCCCCCGAACCCCAGCAACGAGAACTCTAACCCTCCTCGGCGTCTCGATCCCCGTTGTTTACTCTACAATGGCATCCCCCAACAGCCAAACCACACCAACCACTCCTCCTGCCACATTCCCCTCCCACCCCTACAAACCCACTCACTCCACCTTCCCCTACACCCCGCTCGATTTCCGCCGCCAAGATGAATCAGATGACACGGATTTCTACTCCCAGCCCCGCTTCGTCACCCACATCGACGACAACGCTATCACTTTACTGCGGCAATACTACGCCGCAAATCTTCCTCGCAAGGGGCGAATACTCGATTTGTGTTCGAGCTGGATAAGTCATTTCCCCTCTGAGCTTGAGGCATTGGCTATTGCAGGGAAGGAGAAAAAGCAGAAGGAAGACGGGGAGGGGGATGGGTTAGAAGTCGTGGGATTAGGAATGAATAAGAAAGAATTAGACGCGAACCCCCTACTCAAATCCTCAATCCTCCAAAACCTAAACATCAACCCTACAATCCCGCCCTCCTTGGCCCCTCTCGACGCCACAACCTGCGTTGTCTCAATCGACTACCTCACCCAACCCCTCGCCGTCCTCACCTCGCTCCACCACCTCACCAAAGCCGGCGGATCAATCCACCTCGTCATCTCCAATCGGTGTTTTCCCACGAAAGCGGTGGGTCGATGGTTGAGGGTTAGTGAGGAGGAGAGGTTGAGGATGGTGGGTGATTATTTGTGGTTTAGCGGCTGGAGGAATGTGGAGATTGTGGAGGTTTGTGATGGGAGAGGGAGGGCGGGGGGTTTGATGGGGATGTTGGGAGGTGGAGTGGATCCGCTCTGGGTAGTTAGGGGGGTGAAGGTTGGGGAGACGCAGAGAGAAGAGGGGAGGGAGGGGAGGAGTGAGTTGTGAAGGTTGAGTCCAGGCGGGCTAAGGGTTGGATTTGGGCGGATATGGCGTACTCTTTCCGGTGACACTTTGCTAGATATGAAATAGCTGTAGCATAGCTTTCACGATGTTCTGCTCAAGCTAGAAGAAAGTAATAGAATATCCACTCGATCTTGGAACATATCGATGGCATGTCGCTCCATTCACTTCATTGTCCGCATGATTCAGCCTCGACTTCCGTCAAAGTAATCTCAAATCTTGGTTCTCACAATCCAGAACCATGGTCATCGATGGGAAGACGAGATCAAGTATTACGCACAATAACATTGCTCATATTGGTATCTTAACATGAATCACAAAATGAATGCCAAACGTAAAGTGTACAAAATCCCGCCCATATCATATCCCACTTCCCCCCTTTATAAACAGCCAGCCTCAAGGGCTGCCAGATAGCATCACAGACGCGCAGAATAGGAGTGTATGTACCGCAAGTCGAAAAAGTAAAGACCGGCTCAAATGGCGGTTCGAAAGAAAAGGTCTTCGAAGTGATATGATTAATGGTATAAGGTAGGTGGGTGGGGACACGTCATGTCGTATTAATACTGTCTTTCGGTGCTGCCTTCCTCTGCCTCTCTCAGCGGCGTTCTCATCCACTCCTCCAGTGTCCCCCCCTTTCTCCTTCTCTTTATCATCGTCCACCGGTAAACTCCCCATTACCTCTGAGGAAGTCACTCGCATCTTTGTCTCCACCATTGGCTGCTATCTCCATCCAATGAAAGACCACGGCGAAGGTCACGGGATCTAGCGCGCCCTTCTCTTTATCGCCCGTCCTAAAATCGTTCGCCATCACAGATTTGAACACATCCTTCGCTTTGGAGAATGGCATCGTGACGCGTGGAAGTAATTCCGGATGTGTAAGGTAGAAAAGGCCTAGCTCACGAGCAGCGACTGGTGAGCCTTCTTTGGCAGTGATCAACCATAGCCTCGCTGCATCGCGTAGAGTTGTGGACGCGAGAGGATTATCCATAGAGAGATTGAGTGGCTTAGTCGCGGATATGTGGTAGGCTGTTATCTCGTTCGCACGGTTGATTATGGATTCACACAGGTCTTCTTTCAGCGCCAGCGCTGCAAGACCAGCGTCCCAGAATGCCTTGCCCTGAGGCGTCTGGTCGAGTGTCTCAGAAGGTATAAAGGCGGCTATGTACTGGAGATCCCGGAAGAGAGCCTTAGGTCGCACTTTGGGATCGCGAAATAAAGATAAAAGCGTATTTACCATGTCGTCTGTTCCGACTGCATCCACGGATCCTGCATCTTGAACGAAGTCCAACAGACTATGACCATTCTTTAGCCCTTTCGCCCTTATCGTGCCGGCGCGGCGCTCTGTACAATTTGCAATGACTTCTTCGAGGCTAGTCGCCTTGGTTCTGGGAACGCTCCTGCTCCGAAGGCTGATGTTAACGGGGCTCCGTGGCAAAGGATCCGAGCGAGTGCTCTCTTGATCTTGTATAGACCTGAGGATCAAGTCCTCGAGCTCGTAAAGCAGTTGGAGCTTTTTCCAGGGATCGTGAGTGAGTGACATATTCTGAAGTAGAGTAGCAAAAGACTCAGAAAATGGAAACGACCTTGCCATTGGGATCGTTGAGATCACTTGCAAGCTGGATCCTGGCAATAGAGATGGTGTAGGTCCAGAAATATTCGTGTTTTCCATCTGGTGTCCAACATTTCCGGAGTAGGTACTGGACTGCGCTGTTGCAGACGGATTCAGGATTGATTCTAAAGGCCCTGTAACTTCTGAGGTGACTTGCTTCCCTTTGCTATCGTTGTTTCCATTTGCAGCATACTCCTTCGTCCAAACGTCTGTCTCGCTGCCATTATTCCACAGTAGATACCCAAGGTCACTGAGTAACAGGCTACAAAGACTCCGTTTGATATCTTCAGCAAAATAATTCTTGGCGGGAGTATGTTCGCTTTCATCACTAGGATGCGACCTATGTCCGCCAAACCTTGGACTGAAGGGAAGCGGTGGTGCAAAAGCATGCAGCGGTGAGGTGGGGCTGAAGGAGTTGTTCGACCAGGCTTTTGGAGGAGAGGTAGGTGTTGGAGGTAAAGGCGGCTGAATGCTGTACGAGATAGGTCCTGTTGAGGATCCAGATGCCTGAGCAACACTCCAGAACCCGCCGGTATTGTTCGTTGGAGATCTCGCTTTAGGACTACTAAAACCTAGTCCCTTCGGTGGTGCTCCTTGGGAAGCCAGGATAGGAGAGTATGAGGGAACAAAGCCGAAAGGGCTAGAGGAGGCAATGGGTTTCCCGTATGGCGGTCCAATGGCGCTTGAACTAAGACGCTGTGTATCAAAGGAATAGCGCTCCCGCTTGAAGAGGTTGCTTGACCAGAGGACTGGGTTATCTAGCAGGCTTGCTCCAGCAATCTTACCAACGGACCTTTGAACCTCATGGCAGAATCGATGAATCCTTTCCTCGCCCCTGCAGAAGTTCTCAATGCTTTCGCGCGTCATCCATCTAGACGTGATTTCGACCTGCTCATCTGCTAGCTTAGATAGACCACCATAATCTTTAGGAGCTGTTATGGCCTCTAAAGTCTGCGCTTCAGCTCTCTCATGGAAAGCAGACCCTCGAAGTCGCTGGCGTGCCCAGTTCGTTAGACTGCCCGGGTGCTTGGAGCGTTTGGAGGTTGCCATAGACCGTAGAGCGCGGGTGACATGCAGTGCCTCCTCATACGTCCCTGAGTGCCTGACATCTGACATGTACCACATCTTGACCCTCAAGGCTTTGCGTTGTTGGTTTATCCCGGCTAGCCGGCGCTGATTATACTGCTGCATTTGATCCAGTGACCGGCACTGGACCTCATAGGCTTCGGCGTCCTCAGCAGCAGCGGCGATCGCTGTCTTGAGATCTCGGGATACATCCTGGAGTACGCTGAAGAAGGAATAGCTCGGGTTCAACTTCAAGAGCGCTCGATAGCTTTCGAGAGTCCTCCACCACTCATGGGACGCACCAAAGTCCAGATTCGATTGAGCTTTGTTCATAGCGGCCTCGATGAGCGTCTCTAATGGATCATGAAGGCGCTTATCCCGGGTAGCCCTGGCTAGTATCAATAGGGCATGCATTCCAGATCTTTCCTCTTCGGACAGAAGCTTTATTACAGCCGCCTTGAGGATTCTGTATTTGCCATCGGAGTCGTGTATCCTGGCCTGTTTCTGGTTCCCGGGAGAGGAGCGATCTGCTTTTCGGCCACGAGTATGTGTTCTGAGACCGATTGAGACTGCGGATCCGTCCTTGGAGTAGTAAATGAGACTCCAGGAATCATTCGAAAAGTCCAAACCAGGTGTTTTATCCTGCGCTAGAATTTCTTTGATTTTGCGACATAGTGTCATGAGCTGCGAGGGTAGGTCCTTGAGGGTAACTTCGCTTGCCCGGGATGACTCCTTTTTCAGCTCAGCTTCTGAGGGCTCTGGAGACGGCAGTGCTTGAGCAAATGGGCCGTTGATGGACACATCCCCGAGATCCTTATTGCTTGTTACGGAGGCTTCTGCGGTGCTAGGGGCTGTAGACGGAGCCAGGACGCTGCCGCCTTCACTCGAACCAGCGATCAAGGTTGATGATCCAGCAGTGGAAGGGCGGTCAGAGCCTATAACTGTGGGGTCAGGCTCTTGAGGGCTTGATGAACTTAACCTGGATGGATATAATGCCTGGACTAAGCCAATGATATCAAGAGGGCTCAGCATTAGGAATTGGGCTGACGCATCCTCGTCACAATCCGTGATCAGTAGTGTAGAGTCATCTTTGTTCTGCAGAGGCGGTTCAAAGGTATCAAAGATTGCTAAGATGCCATCTCGAATTTCTGGCTTCACCAATGCGTGACCGTTCCTATAAGACGTCTTCTTAGTGTGCGTTCCGAGGTTTTGAGCCTTGAGACTTACCACTGGAGAATGACATCGAAAACGCGCTGTTGCAGGCGGAGCACCAATTGTTGTAGGATGGACTTTCTCGCTGTGTCTCCGATATGGTGAGTCATCATAATGCCTCGAACCTGAGCCTTTTGGTTAACGGATCCTATGGGAAGGGAGAGGGAGCAACATACCTCGGGATAGACGAGGATGCTAGAGATGAATGTAGCAAAGTACCAACTACAGACAATATAACGTTTCGCTCGAAGCCTGAGCTTTGGATCCTCAATCTTCCGCAACACAGCATGGGTGAAGACCAGCGCACTCTCTGGCACTGCCTGTCCATTTCTGTCCTTGGTGAGGAGATCGAGTAAACCAGTTAATGCATTTTCAAAGAAGTCGGCCTCTGCTATGGCAGCCTTGGCATTGTGCATCTCAATGGGCTCTGAAAATTCCACTGGCTGTTTACTTGGCGCATCTATTAGGAAAGAACCTTCGAACAACATCCTCATGAGATAGGTCTCAACCTTGGGCTTTAGAGGCCAGTCATGGAAATTAGCGAATGCATCGAGAGTGGCTATCGCTAACTCGTCGCTGCCAGGTCTGGTTTCTGTGAAAGCCTTCACGAAATTTTGCGCACAAACCGTTGACCAGATATCTGTCCTCCGGAAACATTCGCGGGAACCTGGTTTGGCGGAAGCATCAAAAACCCCGTGGAGCATGGCAAAGAACGGGTCCTCGTTATGGAATCGATGAAGGTTGTCCATTCTCCGGGAGAGTTTCATCATCTGGCTGTCCCTACTATAGATTTGGGTCTTCCCATGGGAGTGATTCTGTAATACCGAATAGTCAATACCTGCGGGGTGATATGATGAAGTCAAAGCAGTCAGCTCTGATGAAGTCATATTGGATATCCTATCGGACAAGAAAAAGGGCTCGGTCCGGAGCTGGGTCAGGAACGCCAATATAGCCTCCTGATGGTCAATTGACAGCCTCTGTATGTACGGGCGGCTTTTACCATCCTCGTTCGGTGTGGGATTCTTTCCAATATCCAATGGGGGATGTTCGACAGAACGGCCAGCCATGTCACAGGATACCGTCAGCTGCTCGCATGCGTCGTAGAGTCCTGCGAATCCAGCTTGATCATCAGTCTTATATTGGTCGATCATGTTGCCATATGCAATGGTCAAGCTGCTGATCAACCTCTTGTCTAGGCCGCATGATAAGCTTAGTTGGTCTCTTCTAGCCTGGCACAAACCGGTCCGGTGCCTGTGGTATTCCTCCAAGTCCACGAAGTGAGCCAGCTCCTCCAGTGAGACATTAGGCGCGCCGGTTGACCCTGTTTCCCCAATCTTGGCATCGAATTCTTCTTCCTCGCATGTATTTACTCCAAGCTCGCCGGTCTTCGGGTGTACGTCCTCCCCCCCAGCGACTGAATTATTCCGCGGACCCTGCGGATGTCCACTGCACTCTTTATCGCCAAATCCTTCCTCATCTGAGCATGCGCTCGAAGCGGGCAATGGTATTTTTAACTCTATTGGAAGCTCGTCTGTGTCAGGAGCTTCCATGGGAGAGGCAGTAACGGAGGTAAAGGGCGAAGCATCGGATGTAATGGGCATAATGGTCGATGCCAGGGCTTTGGACGTCAGCGTTGAAGCATTAAGAGAGACACGAAGTGGATGGCCGCCTTTGATACTTGGCCACGTCCAGCTCTGCGCACGCCTGCGTCATTTGATGAAAAGGTGAAACATACAAGACAAACTACGGTGGTGCCCATGGATGGAGTAGCTGTGCTCCATGCTCTCCACCATGTCATCGAGAAACCGTGTAGAGCTGAGCAGCAGAGTTGATACCCAGTCTCAGTCGCCGCCTCTTCGACATTGGACCCTCCACATTGGCCTTACCGGCTGAGACGCAGGGGAGTCGACGTTGTCGCTAATGTGTGGACGAAGCCGCGATTTATCGATTGGATGATTCGGGTCGACTCCAACGCATAGTAAACGGTTGGTACAGGGATACAGTGACGGAGGGCAGTGTCCGACGTTTAGGGATAGAATAATTGCAGGTAATATATGTTGGCGCAATGTGTGTACAAGTCATGCAGAATCGTGCAGACTCTCAGACTCAGGTGGGTGTGGCAGTCGTCTGCAGCTATAAGAGGGCCCCCATCGACTGATTGGGCGGGGCTCGAGGCCAGTTAAAGCCACCCCGGTCTAGCCCATTCGGGAATAGTCCACTTCTCTCCCCAATGATTCTGCAACAAATGCAACAAATGCAACTGTCGCCAGTTGCGCATATATTCTACTGGTGGTCCTAGATAAGTACTCCCCCCCGGAACAGAGCAGTCTACTGATAGGTGGTGAGATGCGCAATCAGCATGATGATAGGACCTCCAACGCTTTGTAGGCGCACCGCACCGGATTGAGCAGACGGAGGAGGCAGGTCAGCAGACTATCGGGCGATTTGAGAGCAAATGCGAAATGCATCAACGACGCCTGCATGCACCACCTCGACAATAATCCTAGTGCCTGGAAATCAGAGCTCTATTGTTTTCTCGCACATATGCCTTCAGAGTTGTTGGCACCAGAGCGGTGTCGACCGAACATGAAAGGGCTAAGGTAAAGTAGCTGGACCACCTGTCAGCCGATGGAGGGCAGGAGAGGGCATATGAAAGGGCATGGATCGGCATTCTTATTCGCTAGCTGCTTAGCCGCATAGCACCATGCGGTAGATCTTCACGAGCTCGTCCGCAGAAGTATTGTGGCGAATGACAGGCCTGCCTTTGCAACCAGTGTGGCTCGAATCGCTAAAACGCCACCCCACTCCATCCACGCCCAGAACATCTTCGACCCCCTTTGACAGGTCGAGAGAATATCTTGTCGCGCAGGCCCATAAACCGGTTGCGAATTGCTTCAAGTGGCAAATCCCGTGACCAAATAGATACCGACCGGGCTATTGCAGATGTCCATGCGCCCGGGCAAGTATGCGTTGGCACTGCGGAGCTACCGCTGCAGGCGCCTCGTAACACGCACCAACTTGACAATTTGCTTGAACTACGGCAGTGACAAAGGCACGGTAGAGCGATGGGCTGAAGGCGTTCAGTAGGGCGGGTTACCCATTCTCCCAAAAAGGAGGAAAAGGAGGCCGTCAAATTTGCAGAACGCAGCTGTACTGCACCGTACCTTGCATTCTCCCTATAGCCGTTTTCCTTGCTTGCTTCAAGATCTGCCGTTTGCGAATTGCATGCCTTGCAGAAGATGGTCGTGGGCTTGCTTCACCTTCGGCTAGATAGATGACCAAACATGTAACAGCCGCAGGAAGGAATGGGCATTTGCGAAAAAGAATAATGCAAGGAATCGCTTTGCGAAATACTCAAACGTTCTACGGACATGAAGATATGCCTAGTACATGCCTTTACTTTCCAAAAGAGCCGCTTGCCCATACTTTGATGCAGCGAACAGAACAGGCATTGTCAATGCGCTGAAGTTCCCACGTACAGCCTCAAGCGAACTCTATGACCGTTGGCCTCAGCAACGATATGACCAAATATATGAGAAACCGATTGGCCCTGACTGTTCAGGCTTTTTGGTGAACCTGCCTACGTAGGTAGTGTTTAAAATTTCAGCAGCCCTAAGGTAGGTAAGGTAAGAATAGGAGCAGGATGTAGCTCGGCTGTCCTTGCGCTAAAATTCGGCTGTCCTTACGCTAGTAGATTTTAACCTCGGCTGTCGTAACCTTGGCAACCAGACCGCTGGTAATCTATTCCTAATTAGTTATAGCTCCTAAATCGTGCCTAATATATTTCGCGCGCTTTAGAACTTCTTCCTTCTTATATATATTAACTAAAGATTAATGAGTTTAATCTAGTCCTAATCTATTTCTAATATATTAGAAATTTCGCTCTTAAGTATTATTATTAAACCACTAATATCTTACTAATATATTAGAATATTTAAATATAAATATTTATTCTGAACTTATTATACGTCCTAAGGGAATTACAGCCTAAAGTATTAATATAAGTAATATATTATTAATCTATTATTATCCTATTAACCTCTATAAGAAAATAACGAAGTAATTATATTAACTAGAGAATAATTCTATCATCTAAGTAAGTTAGATCTTCTCTAATATATTTATATTATATTAATATTATATTAAACTTAACTTACTAGGATATTAATGAAATTAAAATAAAATTCTATAAGTATAATAAGATAGAGAATATTATCTTATTATATTAATAATATATTACTAATATATTAGGAAGCCGTTTAATAATTATAATATTATAATGAATTATATTAAAATCTACTTAATATAGAATAAAGGGGTTAGAGATACTAATCTATTATATTTCTATTTTATTACTAATATATTTAGGTATCTATTATTATACGTATCTTAGTAAGCTCTATAAATACGACGGCCGCGCGTAAAATAAATAGTAAGTACTAAATCTATTTTAATTACATTATTAATAGATTAGAAATATATAAATAACTACTTTATACTACTAAGAATAACGAAAAAACTACGTTATTAATAGTAAGTATTTAATAAATAATCTATTTCTAATAGTTTGCTAATATATTCATTTATTTAGAATAAACTATTTAAAGAAACTCTAGGAAAGGTATATTAATCTATTATATTTTAAATTTATTATTAATTAATTATAGTTAAGTAGAAGAAAATCTCTTCTTAACTCGCCTCTTTAAAAGAATAGTAAAGTAAGTTCTAACTATTCTATTTAAAATTCATTACTAATATATTAACAGCTTCACGTTAGGAAAGCGCGTAAAATACTTAATATTTCGAGCTCTAATCACTATAATAAGTATAAAGACGAGACCGCTAGTAAGATTACCTTAATATTTTTCTATTCCATTACTAATATATTAGTCTACTTTAACTTGGAGGGGTGTTTATACCTTTAAAAGTTTAAGAAAATCTCGTTAAAACTAGTTAAGAATACGCGTAAGATGAATTTTATTTATTTTAAGATTAACTTATTTAGATTTTATTCCTAATAGATTACTAACCTATTATAGTTAGTAAAAGAAAAAACGATGAATAATAAGAAGGAGAAGAAGAAGATACTAGTATATTATTAAAATATAATAGAAATATATTGTTAATATATTACTAGAAGAGTAACGAATTTAATTTAGCGAGCTTGAAGGAGAATGGGGAGATGGATATTAAAATAGATAATATTAATTATTTCTAACTCTCTAGACATAGCCTAGTTATATTATATTTACAATATATTATAAATACATTAGCTTATATATAGAAAATAGAAAAGTACTAATAGTTAATATATACTTAATATATAAAATTTAATATAGTAGTGGCTATTAATATATTTCTAATAAATTAATAAACTTCTTAGAGTTTTATATATTAATAGCTTTAAAACTTCTTTTAAATATATTAGAAATATATTATAGAGGTTAGAGTTAGAGTTAGCTTTTTTATCTCCTAGTCTATCTATAAATATCTTGTTAATATATTATTAATAGGTTTTTCTAGATCTTTCCGCTTTAAAGTATTCTTAATTATTTTCTATTATATTATAAAATCGCAACTCTAACCCTAATCCTAGTTCTGTTTATAATATATTTAGAATCTATTTAATAGAATTTCTCTTTATTTCATCTTTTTTTTTATATAAATATTTATATTATTTCTATTTATAATTTTAATTAATTAAATAATATTATAAAATATATAATATATTATATATTTTTTTAATAATTAAAATTATAAATATAAATAATATATTATATATTATATATATAGTTAAAGATTATTATAATATTTATATATAGGATTTATTATTATTTATTATAATATATTATATTTAAAATAAAATTTATATTAATTTTATAATAAATTAATTAAATAAAACTTTTATTAATATATATTATAATTAGATATAAATCATTATAATTTATATATAATCTATTATTTTCTATTTAATATATTATTAATATATTTCTAGTTAAATAATTCTAATTTAATTTTAAAATATTATGTAATCCCTTATTATATAATTAATAATTTTCGACTTATTTATTCTTTCTTTCTTTTTATTTTCTATTCTTAATATAGCTAAAATAGTTAGTATTATCTTTAAATTATATTACTATTATATTCCTAATTCATTAGGGGCTTAAACGTTATCTTAACTTCTTTAAATATTTAAATAAATTATCGTTTTTTAATTATCATATAAGTTAATAGAACTTATAATTCTATAGAAATACTTTACTAATATATTTCTATAATTTTAGAACCTCGGTGTTTATATATACCTAGGTAAAGTATTTTATCGTTGAAATATATATAAATTTAATAAAAAAACAGCGTTAATAATATACTTAAATAAAATATATCTATATTCTTTTAATATTTCTTTATAAATTAATTTCTAATATTTTAGAAACGCTTTTCAAGTATATTTACTCTATAGTCTTATATTTATTATCACTATTATATCTCTTATTAATTAGATAATCGTGGTAATATATTAAAACTAGAATAAAAAGAAACTAATAGTAAATCTTAATTTACTCTTAATTAATATATTATTAATATAATATAGATATATTCTATAAATAGGTTAATAATTATAAAAAAAATATATAATTATAGCTATAGTTTATAATATAATTATAATTTATTTTTAATATATTACTATTTTTCTTCTTATATACGCCTAATTCTTTCCCGTATTTTAATATTTTCTAATTCTAATTGCTTTGCCTACGCTTTTGCTAATTAAGCTTCTACGCGAGTTTTTTCAATTTTAGCTGTTCGTTGCTGATCTTGAAAAAATTACGAATATAAATTCTATAAGACAGTATATTATAATGATTAGGATATATTAATAGGTAAATTTAATTAAATATTAGATATACCTAATAAAGGACATAAAAATTTTATTCGGATTTAATTAAGATTAAATTATAAATATATTAGAGACTTATTAAAAACTGATTAATATTTAGTTATTAAACCTAAAAAGAATATATTAATAAACTTAAGGTTATTAGTACTCTTCTTATCTTTAATATTTACTTGTAAAGCTTAATCTATAGTTGTTATAGAATAAGCGCGGCGACTAGATTAATTTTAATTAAATAGCTCGCGTATCTTTTATTTAGTTTCTTTTCGAACTTTAAATATATTAATAAAGAAATAGAAATTAAATAATAATATATTTACTAAAATAGTTATAGAACTCTATAATCCGTTGTATTTATTCAATTTAATAATAAGAATACTATACTTTAAATATATTCTTAGATTCAGCTTACGCGATATCATATTAATCTAAACTTTGTTCACTATAATTAATTAAGAATATAATAGAAATAAAATACTATTATAATCTAAATTTTACTTACTAAAGTATCGCTGCTAGTAATAGTAATTAATAACTAAATATATTTAATTTAAAATATATTACTTTAATAGTATTTATATAATTTTGAATTTAATTAAATATAATAAGATTTATTAAGCTACAGTACTTATTAATACTAGCGATAATATATCGATATCTTTTATAAATAATCTAACTATAAATCTTAGAATTTAATCGATTATAGTAGTTTATAAAGTATTATTAATATATTACTAATCTCTTTTTAATATAATCTAAATAAGTTACTTACTATTAATTTCTCTTAATACCCTATAGTAATCCTTCCAACTATTTTGATTCAATAAATCACGTATTTATATATAAACTAAATTAGGATCATAATTTCTAGTCTTTATAACACGATTAATACTATGAAAAAAATAGACTAAGTAATAGATTATTACTTATTTTAAATAGTTTTACTATCCTTTATAGTATTTATTTATATTTTTACTATTAACTACTCGTAGCTGATTATCGATAAACTTAAGATAATATAATAATCCTTTTAAAATGGATTAGTAATAAATTCTAAAAAAAATAGATAAATTTATTTAATATAAGCTTTGAATCTATATCTATAATAACTGTCGTAAAATCTTTATTATGAATATATTACCAATGTATTGGAATTCTCAGACGTTTCTTAACTAGATTAAAGAATCTCTTAAACAGCGCTTTATATATAGCTGCTATATTAAAGTTAATATAGATTCGGGTAAATATTATAACTAAAACTTATTAGGAATATAATAGAATGATAATAGGAATAGAATAGAAATAAATTATCTTTTTCTAAATATAATATATAAGCTATAATAATCACCTTATTTATATATAGGGTTTTAATACGTTTAAAAGATATATTAATCTTAAAAAATTATAATGTTAATAGCTATTCTACTTATTTCTAGAAGAAATAGATTATTATTAAATTCGAATAGTCGTGGTATATCTTCTGAATATATTATAAATTCTTTCTTAAATGATTTAGATTATATTCTCGTAGAACCCCTTAATACTCGCAGTTATCTAGATAATATAGTAAATACTGTTTTTTAATTAAAGCTATAAAATAATCTATATTTAAAAAGCTTTGATATAATATCGAAATTTAGTGATTATTATGTATTCGATAGAATTCTTTAAGTAGTAAACTACGAAGAAATTAGGCTATAATTTAGTAATTTATTAGTATTATAATTTAAATCTATTACTAATAACTTACAGAGATTTAATGTTGGTAAATAGATTCTATTAATAATATTTATAATATCTTTAAGCAGCTTAAGTGGTGGTATAGTTAATAGTAATAAAGAATAATTATAAACACTATATAATATTAAAAGAATATACGGTATACTAGTTATCTTATTTAGAATAAGATAATTAAATTTTATATTATAAAATTAAAGATTTAATGTCTTAGGGCCTTAAGGATAGTTAATACTTAAAATATATTAGCAATCTATTAGGGTTATATTTAAAATAGATTTAGAATTAATTACTATAGATCTTTTAACTAGTAGTAGTTTTTTCAATAATCTAATATTTATCTAGAGGACTAGTATATCTCTATTTAAATAGATTATAAATATATTCTACGTTAATCTCTTTATCTTAAGAAATCTTGGTTGTAAAATAGTCTCTAAAGATATTTAAGATATAAATTTTAGAAGTATAAGAGATAAAATATTATATATTTTCAAAGATTAACTTTTAATAGTGAAACTAATTAGCGATATATTTTTAATATATTAGAAATTAAGTAGATTTCTTATATTATATCTCCCTTACTAAATTAATAGATAATATTTAGAGCTAGTACTTTTATAAGTAAATCCCTTTTAAAATCTAGATATAGTACTAGAATAAAGTTTATAATATATTAATATTATAATACTAATTTATTTAGAATACTTTACTTACGCGTAAATAGCTCTCCTTTTATAATCCTACTTAAATATATTTTCAAGCGCTTTATATTATTAATGTATTAATTCTTAATTCTTAGCTTGAATTAAGGTATATAAAAACATTTCAATATTATTAATAATATATTTATATATTTTTACCCCTGTATACTATATTACTATACGTTTATATATAATATTATTAAGAAATACGGAATATATTAATATTACGTAATTAATAAGTTAATAATAATATTGAATTTATTAACAACCTATTAATAATATCTTTCTATTTAAATAATATTATTTTAGGAATATATTTATATTAATTATAATTATTTATTAATTATTTTATAATTAGTTCTAGTAATATTAATAATATAGATAATACTATTTTCAGAGTTTTCAGGATATTCTAAAATATTAAGTATATTAATTAAATATTCTATAGTAAAATCTTTATCACTTATAGTAATAATATTTATCTGAGGGATAGGTTGCTTAGATAGATTATATTAATTAAACTAAATTAAAATAATAAGTTATTAATATATTAAAAAAATATTAATATTATATACTGGCTCTTCTTTTATATATATTCTTTCTTCTTAAATTCTTTTATATTTAAAAAGATCCTATTCTTCTTAACCTAGGATTTCAGATAGCTAGGTATTCTAATTATCTAAAATATAAAAAATACTATTAAGGACAACTAATATAATAATATAATAGTAATATAATAGTAATATATTACTATTAAAATAAGGTTTGTCGAATATATTTATAATAGATTTATCACGTTTATTAAATCAGGTTCAAAAATATGGATGGACCTCGGCTTGTTATAAGAAATGTTCGGATGGTATAAGCTTGGCATCCGGAGCCCGGATGTTAGAACATCCGAACTTAGCGTAAGGACAGCCGAGCTGTATGGCCGAATAGGAGGGGCAAGGCCGGAGGCTGGAGAAACTTGTAGGCCGGGCCCGCCGCTAATACAAAATTAACTCACGCACAAAAATTGTCTCATTCTGCACGAGACTTCCCTTTCACCATCTACAACTCTACAACGTACACCATACCAAATCAACTGCTCTTGCAGTCCGCGACAACACTCATACACGACTATACAGCCTGATCAGGTCTTTATGTTCTCCTAAACAAACTGGTCTTCCGTCCCCCATGAGTAATAAGGACCTGCTACGCATTCTGTCAAAGCCCGTGAAGTGAGTTTGCCTCAACAACAAGGGCTACCCACATTGAGTGGAAGCGAATTGTTACAAGCAGGTTTCTGACCCACATCGTTCTCATACAGGCCCAGATAACATCGACTACACGTTTTCTGCCCAAATCTGACAACTTCCTCATTCCAAAACCACAACACCGGACATCCTCGTCTGCTTGACCGGCACGAGGATTACAACACAGGCAAAATTCCTTGGTTTAAGGATATCTCTATTCCTCTCTCCGCAAGACCTCCATAACGACCCCCAAGTTTTAAATACATCAGCCACCCACTGCTGCTGGCTTTAGCCAGCCTCCAATTCCACCCACCGAGCGTGGGCAATCTCTTCTCAGGCGAACGCCGCACTGTTTGTCTGGGGGCAGATTGAGCTCTCGGTACTGTCGAACGAACTCACCAGCATCAGCGTCGTTAGCGCAACTTTTTGGGTCGAACAAGTACAAAGAGAACCTTATTCCTCGCTTTTTCGTTAAATAGCATATTGTAAAGCAGAAGGGTTTTTGGATGAGGTTTCGCACGGATATGATCAATTCTGAAATCCCGAAGAACTATACTCTAAGCCCATCATCTTTTAGTGGGACGCCGCAATTGACCATCAATCATGATGTCGCAGCCGATCTCGACTCCACAAACGCTTTTGAAGGTGCGTTGTCCTTCGCAGAAATTCCTTTTGTTGCCTACTAACATTTCATAGGACCGGAGAAGCTGCTAGAAGTATGGTTCAGCGCTTCATCCACCTCTCTACCTACGGCGACAGCTCCAGCCGGCCTTAAGGTCGTGCCACCTGAAGTATGGCAAGAAATGCTTGACCTGGTCAACTGCAAGGTGCTCTCTGTCGTCGAATCGGAGCATGTTGATGCATATCTCCTCTCTGAGTCTAGTATGTTTGTGTTCCCTCACAAGCTCATACTCAAGACATGCGGTACAACTACACTCCTGAGCGGCTTGCCAAGGATCCTCGAGATTGCTGCGAAGGTTGCCAAGTTTCCCGGTACAGCTGCGAATTTGGCTCTTGGCACTGGCACTGCTGCCAGACCTTACCGCGTCTTTTACAGTCGTAAGAATTTCAAGTTTCCAGATCGTCAACGGGGACCACACCGTAGCTGGAGAGATGAAGTGAACTCGCTCGACAAGCTGTTCCTGGGTGGCAGCGCCTATATGATTGGCAAGATGAACGGCGAGCACTGGTATCTGTATCTGACGGAACCGAACACAATCTTGACGCCGCCAGCTACACCAGAGAGGCGCGAGACAGAGACAAAAATATTGGAGCTTCCAGGGGCCAAAGGGTCGCTTAGGGCCTGCGAAGCATACGATGATACTAAAGACGAGACTCTGGAAATTCTCATGACAGATCTAGACGAAGCAACAGCAGAGCAGTTCTACCTTGACCACGCGAGTGCGGTCGCGGAAGGTCGCTACAATGAACTAGCTCGCAAAGCGCGCACTGATGCCGCAGAACATATTGGAGGGTTTGATGGTGTAGTTTGCAAAGGTTCTAAACCCGCTGATGCAAGCTGTGGTAAGCTGGCCGACGAAGACCTCGACATCTTCAGCAATACATCGTCTGACCCTGCAGATCTCATGGCCTCCTATTCCGAGGCTTTGACATATCCGGAGGGGCTCGCTAGTGAAGGCCACCCACTTGGTACCGTTGTCTCCGAATCTTCAGGACTTGCTGATGTCTATCCTACTTCTAAATACCCAGACGCCCGTATTGATGCCTATCTATTTCAACCCTGTGGCTTCTCCGCCAACGGCGTCATCCCTGCTCCTACCGGCCGTGACGCTACTCACTATTTTAACGTACACGTCACTCCCGAGCCACATTGCTCCTATGCATCATTCGAGACCAATGTTCCCACCAAGCAGACGGGACGTGAGACAGCAGATGTTATCAAGCAGGTCGTGAACATCTTCAAGCCAGGACGCTTTTCTGTAACGTTATTCGAAGGCAACCAAGCAGATGACGACATGGACCCGGAGGCTACTGGTTCACAGCGTGAAGTAATCAACAAATCTATAGCACTTCAGAAGAAGATTGCAAAAAAGAGCAGCCGGCTTGATCAGATCCCAGGCTATAGACGCGTCGAGCGTATCGTCCATGACCTTGAGGGCTACGATTTGGTCTTCAAGCATTACGTGAGAGATGACTGGACAGGCGGGTCGCCGAGACTGGGGGAGATTATGCACTTCTGACTATATGATTGGTCGTTCCAGCGGGCGGTGACATGCACACCCACCGACGGAGGGCGAATACGGTGACTGGAGGGTGTGGATCATGGGTATGGAAGCGGGCAAATTGAATTCTGTGTCTCTTCCGAAAAATTGATAACGACTAATCGTCGATCGCGAAGACAAGGTAGCGCGGAGCTGGGTCCTAATAGAAAGCACATTGGGAGAATGCTTAATACCAACTATATATCACTCATTGATAACGGATTCGGTTTTCATTAAATAGATCAATATAAAGTGTCCTGTTTAGTCGGATCGCTGTTCCCAATGCACGCATGCCCAATTCCGATCTCCACAATTCCCATGCCAGTCAATTATCCCAAAACGGAACCGCTGCCCCAACCTCCCCACCGGAACCGAGAGATGACGCCGGCACATAATCTCCATTTCTTTGTACACCCCTTTCTACTATGTCCACAGCAATAAGTTACCCAAACGGGAAAATTCCCCGGGCCCAAACCTCCCCAGCGGAACCGAGCAGTTCATGGCTCCGGTAAGGTACCTGACCGTTGGGCAGCATTGCTCACATACCCCCCTGGTGCGTGGTACCCAATGGGAATTGAACCTTCATAAGGCAAGAGGCACGTGGCCGGTTCTTCTCGAAGGTGGCGAAGAAGCGATATTTATAGCGCTCGCTTAAACGGGATTGAGGGTGTTGGGGAAGCTTCTCTGGTATTTGTTGAAGGTTTGGGAAGGTAAATGCGAAAAGTAAGTGTGCCTCTGCACAGCATCGTGTGGTAGGTGGATAACCAAAAGCTGAGTCCCCTCCCTGCCTGTTGCAAGAGGGCATGGTATTTCTTTAGGAGACCGTGATCATGTTCAGATTAGGAAATTATGAAGTAAAGTCCCAGGCATGCTCAGCGCTCTGTTAAGTTCCATACTGTTAAGCCATTCCGAGATTCCTTCTAACACAGTCTCAACTCCCCTGCAGCCGCTACTCTACCAGTTCATCCTTCCATTCTCATGTGGCAGATTCTCACAGTGTCAGCATGGTCTTCGTGATCTGATTCGTACGCGTTGAGCCACATCGTCAGCTAATCTGTTGTGGCATTCTCGATGAATGTCGCTCGCAAACACTGGTAAATCGTGAAAGCAGGTGACGGTGAGCTAGACGTGGCGGCAGGATGAAGCACAGGACAAAGGCCCTTAAACCTTGATGACCGCATTCTAGAAAATGTGCTTCCACGTAGGGGCTAAAGCCTGCGTAAATGCATGCTGCAAAGGGCTCGTTTATGCATTGGTCTTGAGGCTAATCCATAACAGTCGAAGCCACCATGCGTCGCTCAATCAAACAAGGCAAGCTAGAAGAGTGGTGGATGCAAATAGCTTTATGAGTGCATACTAGCAGTATCATTTAGTAAATTATGGAGAGCTCTCACGGCACCATCGTTTCTGTCAGAAAAGCCTGAACTGTCATTGGCGCCGCTCGGGGTAGCTCGGCGAAGCCAAGCTAGAATATGTGGAAGCAATGACGCCTGCGCAGGATGTGAAAGGCTAGCTGTGCTATTGTGGCCGGTAATAACGATATTCGAAGCCGCAGCGGTAGCATCGCTCGATATAGTCTCTCTGGCGTAGGAGGCGCTCGCTAATGCTAAAGCCCTTGTCCTCGACCGGGTATGTGGTCCTTCAGATCTGGTCTCTTCCACAGTCTCAAGCCGCATCGGAGGAACAGATTCCGCGGGACTGTTCTGTCGGAATTGCATATCACCGTGTGGCGGTCGATGACTGCCATGCTCCTCCGCCAGACTCATCTTGCTTCGACCGCATATCTCGGCTATAGCATCGATTGAATCTTCCGCTTCGGGACCGATTGAGGCGAGGATGTCTTGGAACGAGAAGCTTTCTACCGGCGGCAACTTGGGAGATCGAGCCCGAGTGTCAATGGTGGGCTTCTGTTTCTTGCGCATATCCGTTTTATTCGATGGTTTACGCACAAGGACGGGTTTGGAGGTGGTAGAGGAGTGGGAAGGGGTTGGTGGGGGCTGCGTGGCGACGTCTTTGCCTTTTACACGCCGAAGCGCAGCTTGATGCGCAAGATTGGCTTCTTTGGCGGCTGGTTTGGGAAAGCGGCGTTGGGAGTTGATGGAAGAAGCGGTATGGACATCTCGACGAGTTATCTCTGCTGGCACGCTGTCCAAGGGGACCCTAGTGGATGATGACTGCTGCAGTCGAACATCATCTGGTGGTTGATCTGCAGAGGCTTGTACAACACGACCGTGCATACATCCTGCTGCAGAAGCAGCCGCGTGTGCAGGCCGAGCTTTGATCATCGTTGCTTATTTTTTCGGGACGGAGGATTGGCTGTAAGTTGATCTTGCAGAATCTAAGACAGTAGTTACAGTAAGGTGCAGATTGACAGCAGAGGATTTGAGCTGATGGGAAGAGCTAGATATCGAAACGCGATGAGAGGAGCAGGGAAGTACATGCGAGGGGTATATGCAGATGTGCGTTGGCACGAGGGGCCTGCATAGACTATCCGCTCGCGTGTAGATCTTGAAACTTGACAATGGCCACTGGAGGGGAGTTGCTGGCGGTGCAGACTGATGATAGTCTGCAACCGAGTGTTGTACTCGTTTAGAGGAAAAACAGGCGGTCAGTCAGGACGATATCTGATATCTCCAAAGAGGGAGGAGGTGAGGATATCTCGTCTGCTCGGATGTAAAGCTCGGACATGGCTCGGAACTTGATCCTATCGCGATGAATATGTCCTATCCGAACACTTAACCCTCACAACGACCGAGATTCTTCTACTCTTCTCTTAACCGAAGGTCCGTAGGTCCGCTGTAATGGAAGATGTAACATTCGATACAGTGACTTGGTGATTATCTTGGGCAGCCACCTCTCTGGAGCGATCAGTGGCCTAGCTGCCTCCTACGATATCACGAATGTAGAGAAGAGTGCTTGCATACCATCCCACTTCACTCGAGATGCATGCATCTGACATTCACTTCCCTGCACCCATTGGACTTTACATCCGATCAAGAAGCAGTAGATACAATGAATTAACCTTCAAATTGATGCTTTCTGATAATGTTGAAGCCAGTATCGTTTGACCCCACCCAGAGCTGGACTTGTCGCAATACCTCCGAAGGATCATGAATCGCCAGTCAAGACCCTCGACCAATACCATCAAATTTCAGCCTATCAGGCACACGATGTGGTGGACCATATTCTTTATACGATTTCCGCCCCTCCCAGTGCACCCGGCTGAATGTGGTGTGAAAGTTGATACCTCTCTTTAACTCCTCTGCCGGGATATTGATTAGGCCGTTTTCATCTTCGTTTTCGAAAATAAGAAGCTCGTGTCGAAAGATGCACAGACGCTGGATACTTAGCATTTCCAACCCAACCACCCTATTCGAGCAACAACGAAAGAAATCATGCCAATTGCCTTGCTTGAGAGTGACATCTTGCAGCTTGAGATTCACCAATCTGCTATTATTTTGCAAGAAACGAATCAGATCTATTTCGTGCAACTGCAATCCTTTCAAGGTGCAAGTGATGAGACGGAAAAATCGCACTTCCTTTGTCAATGACTCGAAGACATCTTCAAATTTCGAGGCCTGGGGTCCCATTGTATACGCATGTATCTCGAGTTCTTCGACATTAGGACACAAAGCCAAGAAGCCAGCAATGCTGAGATAATGGTGTATCCTTGGGACCACGCTCCTGGTTGGGTCTGACACGCACAATGCTAGTACTTTCACAGCAGCGAGTGCCTTCTCCCGATCTTGGTCTCTCCAAAAGTTGACTATTTCGTGGATCATGTCGCTAGAGACACTGCAGCCCCATGGCCCACCGTAGATGCCAAGGTGGTCAGCTGTCATTTGACTTTCCGCCATCGCGGTCATTACAACATGAAAGACGTAGGAAGCCTTCTTCCACATAATGTTGGTGTCAGTGCATTTGAATGCAGCTAGACGAACCGCTGCCACTTTGTACACCGCCGCCTCAAGAATGAGACTCTGCAATCGACCCAGCTGGCAAAATGCAATGGTAAGCATTGTGCGACACAAGCGAGCCTTCTCCTCCTCCTCCGCAACGTCGGTTCGTCCGACGGGGCGATGACCATCCCCATACCGAGTTCGTACTTCTCGGACTCTGGGACCGTGCTGTTCAGCTTCATGTTGTGAAAGCAGGCTTTGCTCCCACCTCAATTGAGCAACTTCCGATTCCGTCAACTCTTCGATACTTGATATCTCGGGCATCCTGCCGCCCATCCTCGGTCCATTACGTGTTTCAGTCGGGTTGTAGCTGGTCTCTGAGGGGGAAGGGGTTTCACAATCCACGAGTCCGTGTAGGTACGCAGTATCATGCAGCACTGCCACAATAGTTACCGTTTTGACAGCCGATCCAAATTGCTCATGGCTACTGATATCAATTAGCCTCTGAAGGCTATCCACAGAGAGGTCTGTTTGTCTGCAGGTAAATCTGCTCCGAAACCGGTAGTGTGTACGATCTCCAAGGTTTTTGCAAGTGAGTCTGAGCCAGCTTATTTCGGCATCCCCTAGGTACTCCAGGACATTTTCAAACAGCTCGGGTGGCAGCCGACATAGGCTGCTAGCTAGAAATGACATGTCAGGTATTGTGGGGCAATTGGTGGAGATCAAGAGCGCCGTAGATTAGGGAAAATCAATAATCGTAAAGAACTTGGAAATCCAAGTCGTAAGTGCTCTAAGGATGAGAACACATTCAGATTTCAGCAGGATGAGTCCATTGAAATACAATTAGACGAAAAAATGATAGATTAGTCACGTAAGCGAGGCAAGAAAAGGGGTTCTAGGCAGAAGTGGGGCAATGTAAGCGCGACTAGTATGACCTATCAGCAAGTGTTATGCCTGGCCCAAAATTATTGCTGCGCATACAAGCGGTCCGAGTCAGTGTAATCCATTCTTTAGCCTAAGGGAAAGTCAAGCTCTGCCGATGTGGTGCGTCGAAAGCTCCTAGAAACATCAATACTGATGATCTACATCGTTCCCGAAACCAAGTTAGGGTTGACATCTTCTGACTAGAAAACTTGACTGCTTCCATTTTGATCAACCTCGTCTAAGCTGGGATTTGTGGAGTCTTAGTACTGTATTTTCTCTGCTGTGACATTAGAATCCCATATTCGTTGCGCTTCGATCCCTCCCATGCGTGACTTTTAGTCCAGACTCATCCACACTGATGGTTGCTTTCAAGGTTGATGTCTCGACCTCGAATGAAAAGTTTAACGCTCATTCCAGCGGCTGGTTGATCGAGCACTGGAAAGAGACGGTGTTGCTTCTGCAATTCTGGACATGAACAGGATATCAAAAATCTCCTCCAGGGGATAGATCATTTTCCTCCCAAGCCCCCCATTCTCTGCCATCATCTTCGTAGGAAAAAATCTCCGAGGGATCGTACATGAATCTTCCTTTCACACAATCAGCAACCATAAGGTTAATACCGGAGAGAGCAGGATCTCTAAATGCTATTCGTAGCACTTTGAGTGATGGGGTTCCCCTGCCGAAAATTGTGCCTGCATCACTCATAGCCTTGTATAGTAGGGCTCCATCTGCATTACAAGGTTGAGCGTCAAACTCAGTCCTCCCGTCATGGTTTTCGTAAATAGCAGGAGGGAAAAATGGTAGACTAAGACGGATAACAAGGGATTGAAGTTTGGAAGCAGTCGTAGAAGCCGCTATGGTCCTGAAGATTTCTGGGCAGATATGACGCATTCTGAGCCTCACATGTTGGAATTCATGGATTTTGCCACCTATTAGAGGACATAAGTGTGCCGGATTCCTGTCATCTTTCGACGTAGTAATCGTGGAACCAGATGTGTCGAATGTAAGATTCTTTAGGCCAGATGGCAGGCTGGAGATCAGACTCGCGACAGACCCTCCGGTAAGATAATCCCACCTGAGACCCGCAGTCCCTTCATGCTCGCTAGAGGCCTCGAAACTTAGCTCTCTCAAGCCTTGAATTGCTGGGAGCCAGCCAGCCAGTTCAACGAGCTTGTTATTCACCCGCTTCCTCCACGCAAGCAGCCGTCGCTCCTCTACAGTCCAGTCATACATTTTCCTTCTGTCGCCAGTGATCATGGGAATTTCCGTTGTCCAGTCCTCTCTTAGCTCGTCCAGGTCATTATCATCGCTCTCATCGTTATTGCTTAATTGTTCTGCGTGCCACGGTCTTTTCGCAATCTGCTTCGATGGATGGCCAACCAGGCGGAGAGACAAGCGCGCTGTATTCGACTGGATTATTTTGCTCAAGGGGGCATGGTGAGGAGGCAATCGCTCGAGGTCACGCGAGGAAAGATAGACTGTGGAAAGTTCGAGACCAGAGAGGTACACCGGATGTGCGATATGGTACCAGGCCCGAGAGACAAGGAGGTAGGAGACAGAGCTACGCATGTAAGCTGCACCAATTTGTTCGAAGATCAGCGTCAAAAGCTCTGGTGCAAGTTGGAAGAGATGCATCTCGAAGTATCCTGTTGGTGTATTGGATTTTGGCCGGGTTCATTATATCTACAGGTACCTACACCTCCCCTAGCGGCATCGCTATGAACGAAAAAGAATAAGGTAGTTCTAGGGGGAATCCCGGAGCTAGGTAGCCCGTGAGTTATACCTAGAGTCAGCCCTAGGTAAGGCCGCCGAAAGTGGCTGTTGAGCTTTCGCTTAGGGCCCCGCCCCCAATAAGTCTCCTTTGTACATAACAACGCTGCCAACCAGCTTTAAACTCCGCAAGGAAACTCACAATTCAAGCATGACAGCCAACTATTGTGGAATTGATCAGTACAGTGATTATGTCTTTTTGTCGGGACTGCCAATGTAAGCGTCCAGGGGCCATGTTGCCGACTGTTTCCCGGGAGTGATGTTTCATTGGCTGGCACATCCGCTTACTGCTAAAGAGACCAGAGACCTAATGACTAGCATCGTTCGGGGTCGCTAACGTGTTGAGGTTGAATGGCTCTTATGAGACCGTCTTGCGTAGAAGGACAATCAGGACATCGGTCTTCACCTTATTGAAGGCGTTAATTCTTTACTTCGTAAGGAGGACAAGGTCTTCCTCTGGAATGCATCCATTTATTGCACATGTCCTGAGGGTATATGAGGGTTGGTTCTTGATCCTGGAAAGAGAGGTTCCGCCTTCAGAGAAGTGTTAGCACTCTATCTTGTCTACATCTATATTTCAAGATCATCGAGTGTCGAGACGGCGTGGAGTCATTGAAAAATGGTGCACAGCCGACGGACTTCAAGCCAGGAGCCGGGAAAATATGTTCGACAACATTATATAATGGAACTTTTGGTTGGGTAGATGATTATCTGAATGTGTTGTCGATGCACAACCTTTCTGCTTCCTCCTCTCATGTACTACAAGCTAGGTACGTTCCTCGAGCACCATCGCTGATGTATCCAACCACTCCACCTCGCCCTCCACCTGCGTCTTGAAACTTCCTGCATCTCGGAACCCTAGCTTCGCATACAGCCTCTTTCCCATCGGGCTCGAAAACAGCGTCACGGTCCACCCCTCTCTTTTGGCCTTCTCCAGCCCCCACTGGCAAAGGGCCTTGCCCGCGCCCTGACCCTGGTAATTAGGGTGAGTAGCGAGTAGGCCGAGGTAGATGTGCTTGTCAGCCCCGTACTTGTCATCGAACATGGCTTTCTTGGCGACGCTGATATTGGCTCTATAAGCCGCAAGGCGGGCTGGATTTGCATCGCGGCGCTCAAAACGGTCTTTTGGTTTCCCGCCTGCTATGTAGTATAGTCAGCAGTGAACCATAATACTGGATCAGAACACCAAGGATTGGCACACATTGCTTGCCTGCTTCGGTAAGGGTCCTCGTCTCTGGTCTCTCTACATGGCCTTTCGGCAACTCCCAGATGGCAAATGATATGACTTTTCGAATGCTCGGGTCTTCCATGCTGGGCGCCTCGTAGACCATGAATAAGGTGGAGCCGGTAGCGGCTTCAGCGAGGAACTCACTCAGGCGGATACGAGAGAATTGCTGGAAATCCTCGGGATATTGCTCGCGGTACGGGTAGCGATAGGGACAGACCGAGTCCATTGGTGTGGCAGCGACTGATATCCATGTGATGGCATCAAGGTCTGAGGCCTGCGCCGCGCGGATGGACATTTTGCCAGCGGATCCAATTGGCACTGGTATTGAAACCAACGGGAAAGGGAAAGGGAAGGGAAAGCCGAAGATGTCTTGAGGATGATGGATAGAGCGAACAAGCCATTTTAATACCGAACACACTGATCTCTGGCCTGTGTTCCAGTTGGACAAATACAAGGTTTCCGCTTGGACGGTCACCAAAATGCAGATCTTGGCTAGCCCCTCGACGACCGGTCAAGGCTCTAGCCAATAACAGCTGTCACCACCTCCCTAGACTGGTTGCATACTTGCTAGCAATACAGGACACCATGTTGATACAGACCAAGCTCCATGCACAGAGATCTTCGCTCATCTCCTGCCTATCTCGTCCTGCTCGCCCCAAAATTGCGGGCCGATTGCAGCCAAGCAACAAACAATGTTTCCACCACTTCCTCCTCCTTTCATAGATTGACACGCAGAATCAATATGCAACTCATCACGGTCCTCAAGTAGCAACTCTTCAGAAGACATATTCTTGCTAGGGGATCTGAGGAGCGCAGCGAAGTTGCCTACAGGTATACATTTTCAGCAACAGAGATAACATACACGATTCTTCTTTTCGAGAGTTTTACCCACTCACCGTTGCCTGCAACCAGCTCTGTATAGCCATGTCGAATCAAGATTCTGCTTTGCATCGACATTATAAGTGGAACTGGCTCGAGCATTTTGAAATGATCACAGGTTCTATCCAATGCACGCGTGACTGATAAGAAGCAGCAGACAATAAAGCAAAGAGAGGTGCCAATAAGTGCATATCAAGCGAAAAGTGTGTACAATTACCCGGCAGACGGGAGGCAAAGTTGAGGATTTCTCCATGAGTTTTGGTAAGACTCCACTGCTTTTCAACAACCGCCACTCGCGAGTGGGGTGACGCATCATAGGGACTAAGAATATATATGTACCGGGGAGCATCTCATTGGCCGCTGACACTTTCCCCTTACTGACACCAACATATCTTCCAGCCAAAGATATTTTTCCATCATGGCGTACTCGTTCGAGTGGGCGTCGCCAAAGGCAAATTGATATCGCGTATGGACCGGCGAACATCTAATTGGACGTTTCATAGGCTCAGATTCATCTACATGCCGACGGAAGACTTGCAGTCGAGGCTACTGTCTATTAGATATAGACGGATTAACAACCAGCCAGTTCGATCTTGTTTGTGAGGCGGTTCGCAAACCCGGCGATGACTGTATCTTTTCTGGATGTTATCGGCGGATTCAGGCAAAGTTCATGTAGGGTGAGCATGTTGCATTTTCCTGAGCATAGTAGCAGAATTAACGATTGTTTAATGAGTTATACATCAGAGATTAAGCAAATAAGCAAGCTATACATACGAACGCATTTGCCAAGTATCTGTTAAAAACGTTGCTTTCTCGGTACTAACGAGGGACGCAATCACATTGCGGACGATGGTTTCCAATCCATGTCATAGAGTTGCGCTACGAAGTAGAAATCATGCTCAAAATCGTCGCTCTTCCGAATATTCTCAAATTCGGACTCTATGATACTGGTCAGTACGAGCAACATCGCTAAGGGGGCGCCCGTAGGAGCTTTTACTTCTCCGCATAACCTCGTGTGCTGTCTCTGCAAGGAAACCCGCCTGCTCTTCATTCACTTCAGCCAGTAACATGTTCTCTTTAGACGTCCAGTCTCTCGTGAACGGGTGGCTGCCTTTGTTGTTGTAATGAAAGTAATATATCATCGTTTTGGCGCCTGCGTGGACTTCTTCAATAAAGGTATCATAGACATAACGCGTCTGGATCAGCAGTCAGAACAATAGTCGCACAGATTTTACAGCAATGTGACGGGTTGACACATACTTCCAAACCATACTTCTTCGCTGCGCGATTCTCGTCGCTTGTGAGAATTGAACAGCTATGTAGAAGGATGAACAGACATAAATAGATGCCAAACCAATTCCTTAGTTTATTGGCTTGGATCAGCCGCTGTAATCTCCTGAGAATCGACGTCTTCATGGGGTGAAGGATTCGCGTGGTTGTGATCAGCTCAATCTGCGCACTCATCATTGGAGGGATAGAGTTGGTTCCAAAAGTGTCGACTTCCTCATCAAAGAATTGCGGTTGCATTCCCAATGTCTCTTCGCCACAGATGCGTTCGGACTGAGATTCCATACGAATGGCAACCCACATCTGGAAGACTTCTTGAAGGAGGCGGCGGACGTCATCGTTCTGTTCCACGCGTGAGGAAAGCATCAGCATCACTGGGCGAAGGCGCTTACTTGAGCAAATTGGGCAGATCGGAAGACCATTGCATATGCCATGGAATAGGTGCTCTGGAGAAGCTTGTCGTTCTTGACGCTAATGTAATGTTTAATCGAAGAACCAATATTGTTTGCCACGAAGTGCGCCACGGCATCACCTGTTTCCTTCATGTTTGCAATCGCGTAAGGTGCGCGAGGATAATATTGTGTGACCCCCTTTTTTTCCAGATTCTTTCCAAGGAGTCTCCTTCTACAGGAATGAATTCCCGACATGGTATATCGAAAGTCGAGCCACCGAGCACATCTTGCGTAATAGTAATGACCTTTACTTCTGCCGACCGCCACGTATCAAGCTCGATCATATCCCAAGACGGCCACCTCTTGCTCCACTTATATTGAGGGTGCTCACCCTTGTCAGAAAGTCGTGAGTCTGTGATCTTATATCGTACGCAAGGAAGATTAGCTAACGTCGGCCTGGACAATTCCAAGCAAGTAAGACACTTTCCTTCCATATCATTATCGGCCATAAGACACTAGAATTGAGGCAAAGTGAGTCAGAAAGCGGGCACAACTCTTCAAGAAATGATCAACTAACACGAACTCGTTGCATCCTGCATCGGGCACAAGCTCCACTTCTTCTGGTTTTCCCAGTCTTCACCCTCTCCTGCTGATCCTGGAAAGGTCTTCTGCGTTTGGCTATACGGTTACTCACCGGAAGTGCATGCTGGTAACGAGGACGGGTTTGGAGAGCGTCGGGGTAAGTCATTGAGGTATTGGTAGGGGCTGGCATGACGCTGCGACTCAAAGCCTTGTCCGAGTTGCGTATATAATCTTGTGTCGGGTGGATGGCCGTAGCATTGGCGATAGAATTCCCTTGGCCTTTCGTTTGAGCCTCCTGGCATTGGGTAGGTAGCCCTTCAAGTGCTCGTCCTGCGGACAGCGGGACGGCCTGCAAAGGAAAAGGCTGTGGAACTTCATCGGCGAAAGCTTGTGAACGATATTCTTCGGGGTGATATGTTTCCCTCGTGGAACATCCAGACTCATAGCCCATAATGGCAGGACCCTCCAACTGACCGAGCCATTCATGGCCATCGACGGACAACGCGTCAAAATTTTGTCGGACCCCGAGCGATGATGCTGGAGGAATTCCCGTGGCTCCAGCCCAGCTGAAATTCACTCCACCTTCGGCTAAAATGGAGTCTAGCGAGCCACCTGGGTTTCCTAGATCTGACGCAGTATTTCCCGCTTCGTATGATGATTCGGAAAAGTCCGTTACCTGTCCTGTCGAGACGAAGGTCGCTCCACTGTAGAGCGAGGTATTTGGCATGCTATTAAGACGTTCCTGATATAGTGGAGCATATTGGGTATCTATCATGGTCTGAGTACCCAAAGCAGCGCCTAAGCCATCCCACACCGTGGTATTGTTTGTTCTTTCTGGGGTAATAGGGTGATATGCGGGGTCTGGAGACCACTGCGAGCTTTGAACAGAATCACTATGCCATGAGAAAGGTGATAACAGCTCTTCATCCGCACGCTCGAGGCCATTGTCAACTGCGCTGACATTCCTGGGGGCGGCAGGGGAGGTGTTGACAGTCAAAGCCGGCTGAATGTTCGTGGGATATGCTTGCGCGCGGGGCAAGGGTAGGAGAGGTCCATGTTCACTGTCGTTTGAGGTGCTGTGAGTGACTGAAAGCAGGGAGGGAAGGTCCTGCACTGAGACGGCAAGAATAGCTGCAGCCCTCTCGAGGACTTGGTGCTCCTCATTGGAATAGAGCCAATTCCGTTGGAGATCAACCGTTCCTCCGGTCTGAGCTTGCGTTGCAAACTGTGAGCGGATGCTCGTCAGCGAAATTCTGGGCCATGAAAGGACAGAAGAAGGAGTGATGGAAAGTAAGGTAAATTTCCAGTATTACAGAGGGACTTCGACTGTAGATAATACAAGAGTATTCAACTTAGCGTCGTACCATGAGTTCGATCAATCTCGACTTAGGCTCATATTACGGGTACTTTCGGCTGCTTCCGCCTGGACCCGGGGCCCCCGCATTGAGGGTAAGGGAAGGTATGGTAAATGGGTGATGTGATGGAAGCTCTAAAGTATTATAAATTACAAGCTGGATCAACATATGACTAGCTATAGTATGTCGCCTTGTCAAGTTCAATCAAGAGACAAAGGCTTTGGGGTTCATGCGATGTTTGGGGGGAGGAGAACCACTTCAAATACGCCGTCCCTCGAGGCGAAACACATCAAGATCGCGATTGCTTCCCACAGATTAGATTTACTTGCGGTGACCAGTAACGTAAGAGATGGCCCGGTCAGCTTTCAGGCTTATCGGATACCATGCATGCATAGCTATCGGGGAGTCTCCATGGGCAGGACTAATGCAGCCACCCAGTGTCAACAATCTTTACCCTCATGGGCCTCGGCGCTGATCCTACCGTACGCATTTAAACTCTTCTCGGTCCTGCAGCCTCACCCTACCCTCCAACTCGCTCACCGGTCGCAGGGTTATCGCTCTGCAATCGCTCTGCGCTAAAATAGTCTAGATGGACGCCACTACCAGCATGTTGGACCGGTGGAGACGATGTGACTGGTATTCACCGCGCAAAAGCACTCATCTTCTAGTTTCGCCTAACCATAGGAATGCCTACCTTCATAGAGTTAGTCCCTATCCGCAGTAAACAACTGACGTGCGGATTACGCTAGACAGGTTTGAAAGAACCTCGGAAAAGTCCAATACAGGAACTCCAAAATCGTGTGCCTACCAAACGGCCCACACACGCTGGCCTAAGATCTGGTCATCAGCCATTAGCGCGATCCAAACCACCATCGACGAATCAAAACTCCCGGGTCAAGATGAAATAGCTGGCAAGATAGTCATCACAAAGGTTGCAGCTCTCAAAAATGCTCTTGCAAGCAACGCTCCCCTAGAGGCCGTTGCTGATGACGTATCGTCCGATATTGAAGGATACATAGAAGCATTGCTGTCCTCTGGAAACCTCACGTAGCTTGCAGCTCCTTGACTCTTCGCCGAGTGTTACGCCTACCGCTTAGTGCACACCTTCTCTACATATTCACCCTTCTGACAGGTTCATGACAGTTTCAACACCGAGAAATGCCCTTCATTCGTTGAGAGCCATGTTGCGACTATCGAGTTCGTGAAGATGTTAGGTGAAATTCATGGATCACTTCGCAGTCATGACCGTCCTCTTGTAGATCAGCAGACCGAGGAGGCACTCTTCGACGAGATGGGTCCAACATGCCGTCTGGGGCAATGCTACTGACTTGACGCTTCTCAGCTGGCCCCCTACACAAAGTATAAAGTAGACAAGGCAAGAAAAAGTATGAGTACTTTCGTCTTCTATGAAAAAGGGAAATTGTCCCTCCACTGGCACCAATCAGCATTGTCCTGGATAGCCCAGAGGCTGAGTTCCTTGCCGATCTTGTCATAGCCAGCCACTTGGTCGAGAAGCTCGTGAATATGGTGGTTCTTCCATGGCAAAGCCACGCCTTGGTATGGGTCCACTCGCGAAAATGCATGGGCGAAAGGGGGTGAGAACACTTGTGCTTGATACTTTGAAGGCTGATGTATGTGTTGAATCGCGTGCAGAGCAGGATGAGGAGCTCGAAGAGGGTGGGACGAGGTATGGGACGTATGGTGTAATTAGCTATTGGGTCACGAAGGGAGCGCTGGCTACTGATGGTCTTGATAAGGTCTCATATGCGGGTTTATCTTTCGCCATGCAGTGTCATTATCCTTGTGCTAATTAAACAATCCAGCGTATCCGAAGAGTTGGGCAGATGAACGTTTAAAGGACGTTCACCACATCATGATACCAAAATTCCCCTGCTTATAAGACTACATGAAGATAAAGTTGCGAGCCCCATATCTGGCTAGCAGGCAACTATACTTATGATTGCCCCGAGCCACTTGTCGCCGGATTTAACAGGGACAAGTCTCCCAAAAACCCCCAGTGTCAGCAGCATCAAACGCGCCTGGCCGTATGCACGGGCCCAGACGGACCATGGGAAATCATATTTCGAATCTAGATGTCACTCTATTATATCTTAACTCGCGATCCTGACCGGGCTCCTAGTCAGGCGCTATATATGTCTAGATTGACATCTATCGGAACTCTTGGTCAATGTCATCAAAATGGTCAAAGAAGCCCTTGAACAACTCTACCCCAAGCCCAGGATCCAGGCTTCCGATCGTAGCTCTTATACTATGCATGCTCAACTGCGGCAATCCAGCATCAATCGCTCTCATACCCATTGCACTCGACAACATGGGTCCAACCGTACCTCCCGATCTCGAATCATTCCTAATCTGGAAGACCTGCAACTTTGCGCCACACTTGTCTGCTATGCGCTGTAAAAAGGCTGTGCTGACGCTATCGGTGGTGGTGTGACCATTCGGATCCGCTTGAATGGCAACGCCGGTGTTTAGGGTAGGAGAGTGATTCTCTAGGTAGGCACCCAGGAAGTTGGGGTTTACAGCATGTGAGACGTCGGCGCTGATGAGAAAGCTATTGGCGTACATCTGGGAGATGATGTCTGGTCCACAGCTCTTCTCGGAGAACGCTTCACATATCCGCTCGAGGGTACTGGGAAGGAGGTTCGAGTGTGCGCCCTGGCGGAGTAGAGAGCCAATCTCTTCGTCATCAAAGCAGCCGACTACTTTTACATAATTGAAATTGGGATCTGAGGTTCTGGTGGAGGCGATGAGGGCTTCAATGGCAGAGAAACAACAGAGTTTGTCATCGACACGGCCAGCGAATATGAATTCTTTCTCTAGCCCACCAAGCTGGGCTGGTTGGGTATCAAAGAGCTCTAATTCCCAGTTAATGATGGTGCTATCTGATAGACATTAGTAAATGGCATACATTTGGCCTGGATATCACTTACAGTCCTGGATGTCCAATTCTCCTGCAATTGCCTTGACTAGCCGCTCTGGCTGTGTAGCTGTGAAAGCACCTGCTCCACCTAACAAGCCAGCATTTCGATGACCGCCTGTGCTGCCTTCCTTATTGTCTAAGCCGATGATTGGAACCATCTCAGTCTCTCTGTTTCGGTTTGACATATCGGCTGCTGCACCAAAATGGGGCGCCAATGTTGGTATCCTTGCGATAGGCCAGCCCAGTTTCACCAATCTTGTTTCTATTTTTCCAGTCTTGCTACTCCTCACCAATACTCTACCTCCGACACCCAAATCCCGGTCCCACCATGTATTGTTCAGCGCACCCGCATATGGTGCGATTCCAAGCTGTACATAGCCTGCTTTTGTCGATAATGTAGAGATAGGCTTTAGTCTTGTAGTGAGGGCGTCGATATGACTGGCAATTATACTGGCTCCGTTTCCCGACTTGTATTGTCCACCCACCACAAATGCAATGACACTGCTGCCATTCCGTTCAAAAAAGTATCTTCCACCTCTTGAAAGCTTGCTCGTCCAAGATTCACGTTCCGAGAGCTTCTCAAAGCCGTAGCTTTCAAGCCGCTGGCCCACCCAGGACACTGCGTGAAAGGCTGTAGGATTGTCGGAAATGAAAGAAATGAAAGGTTCGGCGTATGATTTTACGTCGACGCGATTTCTTGTCTCGTCACGAGGGTTGGCATTGAAACGGTCTGATTCTGAGCAGCGCAGACACTGCGGCTGATGATAATCGATGGGTACAAAGTCGATGCCGCAGGTGCTGCATTCTTCGGGGTACTCTTCAGGTCGCGGTGGAAGGCATTGGTAGTCCAAAGTGGCACAGCGCAGGCACTTGAGTGGAGGACCTTTCTTTCCATCACACGGTGTTCGATCGTCGTGGCACCTTCTGCATTCATGTACTCTGTATCTAGCTGTCTGCCTCGGCCGTACGTGAAGCGAGTTGTTACTGTGGTTCTGATCCATATCCGATGCTGGAATGAGGTGCTCAGAAGAGAGCCCACGCATCCCTCGAGTCATAGTAGGTCGCTGAGATAAGGAGAAGGATTGAGAGAGGCGGAAAAGATGAGTATATTGTAAGGTATGGTTCAGTCAAAGAATACCTACTGGACCAGTCATATGATATAAGCACATGCAATGTACGAAAGTAGACGTGAACATCGAACTACTGGGACTAGCTCAGCCCTATGAAAATTGAATCCGACCAAAAATTCGAACATTGTTTGCAGCCACCTTAGAAGGATACATGTACCGTTCTGCTTGAAAGTATGCCTGTGCCATGACGACTCAGGGATAATAACGAAGTCTGCACTTTCCTATAGAGTACTCTTGCCATTGACCGAAAGAGAGGGGAAGGAGCCCCCGAGAGCTAGCCCAGGAGTCATCCCTAAAGTCAGCGCTAAAGGCCGCCGAAAGTGGGGTTTCAGGGGGCTCCTCTTGGAGGCGTCTTGCCCGCCAAAGGCGAGCACTCTCTGGTGGAACCAAAGAAATCATGGAGCATCTACCATCGCCTCTACACAGTCTCCATGAGGACCGGACGAAAGTTCCCCATGTGTGCAGCAAGCCCTACGATGGTGGACCTTTTTTGACATACCCTATCAGAGAAGGGAAAGAATACGTATTGCCTGCGGCAAGCACTTCATCAGGTCAACTACCATTTTGGCAACATGAAAAACTTTATCCGACGGCTAAGGAAGAGCTTGAGTCATTCTTCCAGACCTGGCTCTTCTTTGGTTTGCTCCATGAAATACTCGGTGATCTCTGCTTTCCCCAAGATTTCATCCGGGCCTCGCAAGAGGCCCCTGACGAAGTCATTTCTACGTCAAAGCTCATCAGTATTATCGAAACATGGGTTAGCAGAGTCATCAATGACGAGACTGCGACCATATATGAACATCTTGCTGAATGTCTCCGGGTAACCTACGCAGCTTTACGAGCGGTGAATTCGGCATTTGACCAGCGAATCAAGCTTTCGATTGCGTCAACAGGAGAGGTTTTGGCATACGCCGTGAACAAGGCTTTCCATATTGAGAATATGGCAAGGGACAATAAATGTCCTGCTTCTTGGCGTAAGCTTGTCGATGAGGCGTCGTGGACCGAAGCTATGCGAGCGGCAGGCTGGTGTCCAAGCCAGATATTCATACTTTGTGAAGGTGCTTTCTCCATACAATCCCTCTATTACTTCACAGGTTTGCGGCAACCAGAATCACCTAGCCGGCACCGGTCATGCTCCAAACAAAAATGTGTAGCGCATCAGAATAACCTCGAAAAGTACACAACTCAGCATTGTATTGGCGATTGCAAATGCGAGGAACTTTCGATCGATGATGGAGCCGTTGAAGATATATTACTGAAGGGCCAAATCCCATTGTTGCGCATTATCCCGGGCCAATCCCTTGTAGACTTAAGTCTGGAGATAATCCCATCTCAGACAGGTTCTCAATATGTGGCTCTATCTCATGTGTGGGCTGACGGCTTAGGGAATCCCTACGCCAATGCATTACCCCGATGTCAATTATTGCGCCTGCTGAGTCTTCTTCAGCGCTCAAATATGCCACTCGACTCAGGAGACTGTGACCAAGAATTACTACTTTGGTGCGATACCTTATGCTGCCCTGTAAAGCCATCAGTGGCCAAGACTCGCGCCCTGGTGCAGATGAAGCGCACCTACCAAGAAGCCACCATGGTATTGGTGCTGGATGCATCCCTGCAACTGTTTAATGGTGATCTGTTAACGCCGGAAGAGATGTGTACTAGGATCTCCAGCTCTGGCTGGACGCGCAGGCTATGGACCTTACAAGAAGGTACGTGAACAATTTCTTCTACCATTTATATTAGTTTGCCATTAATTAGAGCATTAATGCATCCTGGTGGGGGCTGCGGTTGGCATCTCAGCAGAGTTTGAGCTATGGGGATCATCCCTAGATAACTTCTAACGTCCAATTTGGCAGGTGCTTTGGGTGCTGATAAAGAAAGACTCTGGTTTCAGTTTCGGGACCGAGCCTTCAACATTCACCCCCTCTGGCTACGAGTGCTCGAGATTTTCGACAAGGAGATCGGCCGCAGGGGACTTGCGAGTGCAATAAGTAGACAAACCAAGACGTTTACTACCCTTATCAGCCGCGGTTCGAATGACCAGAGAGCCAACCTTGCCATGATCGAGGCACCGCTTCGTCACAGATCTGTCAGTGTTGACACGGATGAGCCGCATTTGATCGCAAACCTGCTCGGCCTCAACCTTGAGGAGATCTTGACCGGGCCTGGCGAGACCCGAGTCTATAGAATGTGGTCACTAATGCCTTCAATTCGCCAAGGTATTCCCAAAAGTATCATATTTCGTCTAGGGCCTAGATTGAGCGGAGAAGGCTTCAGATGGGCACCCTCAACACTGTTAGACCTTTACGAAGACGCCAACGACATTCTACTGACGATGAGAGATGGCAATAACGAAGGGATTCCAAGCCCACGCGGCCTTCATGTTAGTCTCTCGGGATACAGTTTGTCCTTTCCAAGTCAGCCCAGAGGCCTGCCTCCGAATCCGTGGAACATCATGAGAGAAAAGAAGTTGCTCTACATGCGAGATGAGTATGGAGCCTGGTATTTGGTCCGTCGTAGAGAATCCAAAACACTGAGCGCGGGAGGCGATTTTCTTACCAATGAGGAACTTTGCACCATAACACATAGCAATGAGATTTTCCGAATCATTGATCTGGAAACCGAGTTTCAAGCCCGGACAGATGGTGTGCAACAGACAAGAACCTCGTTACTGGTAAAGTTGGTACAGGAAGAGGAAGACACCAATTACGTCCAATCCTTTATGCACATCAGTGTTGCAATACTCCAAAGAGCGAATTCAGATATGTTCGAAGCTGCGTATCAGTGCGCGCAACAGCTCAAAGAAAGTTCGTCAGCCCGACAGATGACGACATTGCAAGACCACGAAATCGACTCGGATTTGTCTTCCTACAGAACACTCTTTGACTGCCTTGGAAATGAAAATCATCGTATTGCTATGATGGCTGCAAATGAAGCGGGGTTGGCTGCTTCGAAGCGGATCAGTGGGAGAGCTGACTCTGCACTCTTTGAAGCGATCATTTCGCTGCTCTTTGCTGGCCACTTCGTGCTTATGGGAAGGAGAACAGAAGCTACTCAGAGGTGGTGTATTGACTGAAGCGCACAAATAGAATGTGCCTTGATCATAATGATAGCGGCGGCCTAGCTTTTTCTACCAGCCCTTGAAGTTCTTGATTCGCCATAAGCCCTAGACTCCAATATTCTTTGCTCGTGAATCACAGCCTCGGTCGTTTAGGTTCTTCAAGCAGGTCCAACTCAGTTGTGCATAAAATAAAAGTGTCTTTAAGACTTGGAACTCTCCATTTTTTGTTTGCCTGCTGATAGTCTTTGCTGCCAAGCATATCCGCAAAGTGGTGAAGGCTAGGGTAGTGAGCCAACGCAAACTGATCTGTCGTTACCATAGAAATTCTGGTATAAGTCTAGAATGATAAGCATACCTCCTCCCATTCTGGACAACCATCGGAGCAAGTCTCGGGCACGATCTTCCCTACCAGTTTTGCTAGGCCACCTCTTCGCGATCCTACCGACTCAGAGAAAGCTTTGCCGTACTTCAGATATTGCTCCTTCTGTCCCGGCTTGAAAGCGAGTGAGTTGAGCATTGAAATTGCGCCTTTCGGGCTTTTCCCTCCTTGTATCCAGCTCTGCAGATGGTCAGTCAACTCTAACGACTGAGCCGAGTCTGCTTTCTCGGGGTTCGAGAGTGACCCTGTTAGTAGTGGAAGGGTATCAGGAGGTGGATGTAGAAGTTGGGAGTTTCTTGATTCAAAAGAAGTAAGAAGCTTGGATGGAACACCGGCTTGAATTGACCAGATGCTACGAACTAGGGACTGAAGATCCTCGGGAAGCGATTTGATAGCATCTGGAAGGATAATAAGGAGATCCCATGGAGGCGACTGTGAAAGCAGCGGTTCTCGAGAAAGAAAAGTCGGAGTTATGATCCAACGAACGACGCGGGCCACGGTGAGAGGCTTGAGGGAAGAATTCCGCAAGGCCGTTAGAAAGGTGTCAATGGAGCTGTTAAGGCTTAGCAATTGCACTGTGCAGATGGGCATCTCGACTGTGTCAGTATTGACATTTCTGAATGGCAGAAGAACCGGTATCAACAAGATAACAGAAACAACGTATACTACATGGACTACATATTCAAGCTATTGGAAACATCTTGCGGGGAAAGGAACCTCGGCACAGCTGATTAGATAATTGGTGACGTTGTTTCGTGTAGGGCTGCGCTAGTGTTGAGGTCACTTTTACTTTGCGGAGTATATGGCGCTATTGTGTTCTCTAATCCTACTTTCCTGCCATATCCTGATCATGGGAATGCTTGTCAGTGACCTGCGAGGGCGTCTAGCCCTTGTAACCGGTGCCACTGGTGGAATTGGTTCCGCAACGTGTAGAGCTCTGGCGTTACTGGGCTGCTCTGTTGCCATACATTACAACTCTGCTGCTTCTGCTGCGCAAGATCTCGTCTTTGAGTTGCGTAAACAAAATGTAGCTGCGGAATGCTTTCAAGCCGATCTCAGCGAGTATAACAATGTCAGGTTACTGCACAAGCAAGTAACGGAAAATATGGGCTCTCCGAACATACTGTTCAACAATGCTGGAATCACGATCAGGCATGGCGTCAAGGATATTGCGGAAGTCTCTATAGAGATGTTCGAGAACACCTGGCGGGCTAATTGTGGGTCTGCCTTTCTTTTGACACAGCTATGTCTTCCGGACATGGAAACAGTTGGCTGGGGGAGAGTAATCTTCTGTTCAAGTGTGGCTGGCTTCACCGGAGGTGTTGTCGGCCCACATTACGCGTATGTTAGACCTTCATGGTGACATGACGGGGTTGCTGAGAGCTCCTCCCAGGTCTTCGAAATCAGCTCTCCATGGTTTAATACATTGGTTATCTCAGACCTATTGTGCGAAAGGCATTACTGTCAACGGAATTGCGCCAGCTTTGATTCAAGATACGGCCATGCTGCCCGGAGGTTCGGAAGAACTAGCCAAGAGCAAGCCTCAGGTTTCCAAGCTATTTATACACTTAGACTAACAGCAATAGAAATACCGCTTGGAAGACTTGGCTGGCCTGAAGAGATAGCAGAAACAGTAATGTGGATGGTCAAAACTGGATATGTGACGAATAAAGTGGTTGGCGTCGATGGGGGACTGTTTGTTCAATAACGGTGCCGTAATGACCTTTTCGTCCATTATGAGATTCTCTTTACCTTAATACAAGAGGATACTTATTGGGCTGAAACCCTTTCGCTGACGGTCATGACCCTTTCTAGCACCGTTGACATGATATTCTAACCCCATCAAACGACATTCTGTAAAACGACAATCTGCTACCATTTGTATCTGCCCGTCGTTTGAGGGGAATTTCATCGGTGTGGATTCCGAGTATTCATAAACGATTGTCGCCACAATATCTGCTCGCGGCATAGGAGTTTCCCCCAATTACCCGGCGAAGGGAGAAAGACGGGAGTGGAGTCTCTCCGCCTGACCACGTATCGTTCGGGATGAGACTGGGTATTTAGATTATAAGACTCAGCAACACTTATACTTGCTATTCAACAACATGCTTAAATAGTTGCCTCGAGGTAGAAGCGAGCATGACAGTCAGAACTCCTCAACGCTCCGAATGTTCTTGAGGCCTTGTTAGAGGCCAAGGCAACTAAAACATTCTCTTACTGGACTTTTATTGCTTGCGTTGTGAATGTCTTGTTGATCTGCGTTGCTATTGCGAGCCACTCGAGTCAAGCTACGTGGCTTCCATGTCTCTGGTACCGATCTGAATATTGTTGAGAACGCTGGAGCTATTCACCTTCGATAGAATAGACAGACTGTAGAGGGGACCACAGGATCCAATTCAAGGACTCTGACATCGTCCGGTGAAGCACGGCGCAATTGCAATCAACAATACCGTTGGTAGGAGCAAGTCTTGAGGCCCGTTGCATTCGTTGCCACATACCGCCAAGACCGGGTTTGTCCTTGTTACGGGATTAATGATATCTATGGTATTAGCCGGAGCTTTAGGGATCTTTCTGTTTTCCTGAATGCCAAGGCGAAGGGCAAAATTGCTTGCTATCGAGGCCACACGTACTGGCTGGTGGTTTGGGACCGTTCCGTGTAAGCAACACTTGTTGGTCAATTTAGGGCTGACTGATCTATCGCGAGATGATATCATGATACTTCTTCCAACACAGTTTGTTATCGTACAAAAATTTCCAGAATTTGCTTGCGACGTTGTTTCTCGAAGGACTATTCGCGCAGGTGCAGCGCTGCCAATACCAGAAACTGGTGGCTACTAAGCTAAAGAAGACTCCGCCGTTCCACGTTCAGTGATAGTGAGTCCTCATCTCATCCAAGAAGCATATTATACTCTGCTCAATGCCGTTCACATTGGCCCTATGACAATAACCCCTAGCATCCACTGACCTATAATGCGGTCACTTTGGCTCAATGGATATTGAGAGCGATGGGGCGAGATCAAGAAAACACGTACTTATATGCTCCCCCTAGCAAGCTGATTTGCATACATATATTACAAGCTTGAGAAGCTCTGATTGGTGTTACCGAACGGTACCGGCAGGGAGACTGGGTAGGTCATCTCGGCAGGCTATTATCATCGCTGGGTCTAAGCTAATACGTCAGAACCCTCCATTCAATGTGACTGACCACCAGGCGTTCTCCTTATTAGCGAGGTTATAGTGCTATTTTCTCTCCTTAATAGACCTCTTAGCTGGGACTGTTCATCATAATGTACCATAAGATAATTCGGTCATCTGACGTCGTCGCGTCAAACGCTGCGACTTGGCGTCACAGAGCCCACTTTACAAGGCGCAGTTTTGATAGAGCAAGAAAGGCAGGCACAGGCCACTAGTACTGCGCACGCTAAGATAGGCGCACGCCAGGCTGCAGTGTTATGAGCTGTGCTTACATGCGGCATATTACTTAGCCAGACGGTGGTATGCATGGAGGCCTAACGGTTGGATAGAACGTACTAGCTAAGCGAGGCGGATGTGTATCTGTCGCAGTATCCCACTGCCCGGTAGTAAGTCAACCCCCTCGGGAGCTAAGCCCTGCAGGGCTGAGTAGGCCAGTATGGTTGTTTAGGTGGGCAGGGGCCCCTAGGGGGCATGCCTATATGGCTCGCTCCGAGTACAGCCCTAGGGGCCCTGGCGGCCCCTAAGCCAGCCTATATCACGGCAAAAAGGCATAATCTTGGCATTAATGCCCGTAGGGCAATTATTTTTTTAATAGCTAGATAATCTATAGATATATAATTAAGATACTAATTTATTACTCTTTAAAAAATAATGATTTAATTGTCTAATACAAAAAAGATATTATATTTTGAATATATAGGTGTTTTACGATTTTAGGCTTTACTAGCTTAAAAGTCGAGGACTACCTACCTAATGTCGGATAACGAAGCTTGGCATAAAATCTTGCCTGAATAGGTTTAGTGGTAGGGGGGTTGACTTACTACCGGGCAGCGGGGTATATACCGTGTTCATCCTGACTAGCTGGCCCATCTGGCTTAGTCGCCATCAACCCCTACATACTCATTTCCACATGCCTTTGCCATTCTAGCGCTTACTACCCCCATTCCTGCGCAATCTAGCAGATTGTGACATGTATATAGCAGCTGCCTCCCACAGATCCTGGATCCGGAGGCAAGGCAGTGTTTTACCATCAGATCTTCGTCTCCCAGTATTGTGACAGTATCTAAAGCAGTCCTTTTTAAAGATCTAAAGTAAGTTCCCGCTTTGTCGATACTGTCCTGGATATTTTAATTGATAATCTCGTCCTTGACAACTAATTCGAAAAGCGCCTCCGGAGAACCAAAGTATGGCGGTCAGTGACAGCAGACACTTCGCCGATCTTCATGCCCTTGGAAACAAAGGCAGCTGGCTTCCAGATTATGGTCTTCGCCACGAAATACGTTTCAGAAGACAAAGCTCAACACTTCGAGAGGAAGCTCATCCCCAGGTGTGCCACAATCATAAAATCCAAAACGAGACAGCAGGAAATAGCGCAGAACAAAATAGAAACTTAGAGTCTGGCCTTTTGCACGACAATCCTTCGTCCTGTTCCGCCACGTGTCAAAAATGTCGTGACATTCCTCATGCCTTATTCACGGGTTCCAGCCCCATTACTTACATGCATCATCCTGATCTTTTGGCCTTAAGAGGTTCAGTCGAAAAGGGTTGTTGTCTTTGCTGGTTTCTGGAAAGGAATGTTGCACGCTTAATCCACCTCATCAAGAATAAAGAATGGGAAGACGATGATATTTATGACCATAAAATCTCTCTCAGTAAAAAGGAAAGCTGCAGGCGCCGCGATGGTGAAACGCGACGGTGGATACACCTTTACTGCGGTAAGCGCTTCTCGACGCGAATATATTGGTCGTTCGTGGAGGGAGAGGGTACGTTCCACCGACATAGGTAGTGTTACTCTTGTTCTCTATTTTGGTAACAGGTCCTAGATAATCATGGTCCCATATCTCTGGAACCCGACTCAGCGCAAGTTTTCAATCTAGCAAGAACGTGGTTGAATCTTTGCTTAAAGAACCATAACCGATGTCGACAATCCTCAGCTAGCCAGGAGAATCCACATCGTCTTCCCCTACGTCTGATTGATGTGGGGTCAGTTCGAGACACACGGACTATCAAAGCCCACATAGTAAACACCACTGGTAGGACTCTTGAAGATATGCCCTACCTCGCTCTCAGTCATTGCTGGGGCAAAAAGTCACACGCTGCAGCCATGACCACTAATGGAAACTTAAAGGCCCGTGCTATCTCTCTACCTGTTAGCCACTTGCCTAAAACCATACTTGATGCTATTCTTATCACTCGACAGCTAGGCTTCAGGTACCTTTGGATAGATACTCTTTGTGTTATACAGGATTCAATTGAAGATTGGGAGACAACCTGCGCAACTATGGCAGCAATATACGCTAACTCTGCGTGCACAATCGCAGCATCGGCTTCTGAAGATGATGAAGCAGGATGTTTTGTTCCAAGAGATGCACAAGCGATCGGCTGGATAGGAATTGACTTCCCCTACCCAATTCCCAGTGATTACAACTTGGTCTCTAATAGGATTGTCTGCAATCAAGAATGGCCCGTGCCAATCACCTCAGTGGCCCGGAGGGTAATTTTGCATCCCAATGTTCCTGAACCAAGGTCGTCTGTGGAGACCGGACCTTTATCCCAGCGTGGCTGGGCTCTGCAGGAGCGTTGCCTATCTCCTCGGATGCTGCATTTTACAGAACAACAAGTTGCATGGGAGTGCGAGTCCACCTGGTCGTATGAGTCCCTTCATTTACGGGACCAAGTATTCCTCGACACTGACATGTGCCTGTCAAAACACAAGTCAGATACTCACGCCCTCGAAGAACCCGCACACCTCTATGAAGCCTGGTATTCTATTGTTCGAGAGTTTTCGCGGGCTCATTTGACCCGCATTACGGATCAATTGCCTGCTCTATCAGGTATGGCAAAAGCATATCTGGGCAAGCTACCCCAAGACACCTACCTTGCAGGCTTATGGAAACATGACCTCGTTCGGGGTTTATGGTGGGCTAAGAATAGTGATTACGCACAAGCGCTCCAGAGACCCAATACATATCTCGCTCCCTCGTGGTCATGGGCTTCTGTGAGAGGCCCAATTTTTCACCCAGAGATTGGGTCATTTGTGGACGGGCCGCGTATAGTCCACTGCGAAGTGAAAGCCGCTGGTCTAGACCCTTTGGGACAAGTCCGTGACGGTGTTCTAGAGATCAATGGTTGCCTTAAGGTTGTCCGCAGAGGCCATCAAATTCTGCCAGGCTTCAGCCTACCGCCACCGCGAGCTCTCATAAAACTCCCCAAACCCTATACACCAGATGATGTGACAAACCTCGAAGAAAGATTAAGCGATCGGTACAGACTGATTGATAAAGACATGGAGGACGAGCTTGCACCTGTAGGCCAGATCTACTTTGATGACGCAAAGGACTCATCTGAACAATACCTATACTGCCTACGTATGGCAAAGCCAGCCCTTCAACGTTACAGTACTATCCACGTTCTAGCGTTCGTCCCCACCGGAAATGTATTGGAGCAGTACAGGCGTGTTGGTATCGGAGAGATTATAAGAGCAGACTGGTTTGATAATTCTCATACTCGTACTTTTAAGATCATATAAGTATCGACGTATCTACCAATAATCGTTATTTTTCATGAGTAGTTGTTGCGAGTGTTGAGCTGTAACATGGATAGGAATGTGACCGTGTTAACTACCTGAGTAGCTAGAATTTATGGGAGAGAGCTCCTGATATACATGCTAGAATGATACTGTAGGTGGCAGTGGATAGGGGTAGAAGACCCTAGAATGGTGACGCTAGCATACCGATTGGTCCAACAGATCGTCTTACGCGGTGGTAAGGTAAAGCAGGTTTCCGCTTTGCCAATGCTATTCTAGACATTTTGTTCTTTGAAAATCTCGTCTTTGGCCACAAATTTGGAAAGTACCACCGGAGAACCGAAGTATGGCGGTCAGTGACAGCAGACGAAAATCTTGGCCTGCCAACACACTTAGTGTCTGTACCAAAGTATGCTTTAGATACTCAACTCAGAATAACATGTGAAAATTGTGAGAAATTCTCATGTTTCGCACGTGAATAGGTTCGAGATCAGCGTTTTTCGTTCTGCGTTACCGCCCTTCCTTGCTTTTCTGTGACCACCACCACGCAAGCTCTTTTATCAAGTACCAATAGACATAAGCATGAGCTCATCACAATTTGTGCCATTGTCCTCGTGGCCAATGGCCTTTGCGCCCGGGCAAAAGGATTCCTTGAAACGAAAGTACGAAGCCCTTTCGAGATCGAAGTCCAGCTCAGGGTCCTTCTCGGACTCTTATGACGGGCCCATCGTCACAACTGAGGAGAACCGAGCATCATTCCCTTCTCCAGCTCCAAAGCTCCCCTTGTCAATTACAGAAATTCCTTATTCACATCCGAGTGTACCTCTTTGGCGTGAGCGCCTTGCAGAAGCAAACCTGATTCTTGAGCAAGAAGACCTTGATTTCGACAGTCTCAGACTAGATACAGTTCGAGGTGTGAATGAAGAGGATACGAAGCCAACCGTTTTGATACGAGTGCCGGAGGGCACAAACAAGTCTCGCTGGCGCTCCATACTTATCACGATAGGTCAAATGCTCCATGTAAAGGACTCCCTGGAGCTGCAGGTCATAATCATGAATCCCCGGGCAGAAACAAATAACAAAGCATTCAGTATCGAAGCAGGTGACCCTCTGATTCATATCTGGCCAGAGAGCCTCGGGGAGCCCATATTCAAACTAGTCGAAAACATGGATTGGTTGGAGCTCTCTGTGTGTAACTGGGGTCATACTAGGGACTCTGCAAAACCTACTGTCCTTATAATCGTTGAAGAGAAGATAGAAGGGGCTTGGGACGACATATGCCAAAGGATTAGCGGAGTATGTGCTGCGTCTGGATTGCCGGGTCTGCAAATTGTCGTGGAGGAAGGGGAATTGATGGGGGGTTTCATTTGAATTTCAGTCTATCGATTAGAGAGCGCGACATTGTGGACGCTGATCTCGATTTCGAAGAAAGCAAAAGAAAGGGGTACTAAGAGAATGCGGCAGAAGTCATGCATATAGAAAGGTTGATAAAGTTAGATTCAACACTTATTAAGGTCCATTCCTTTATCATACAGTTATTAAGTACGAAAAAGCTATAATGAAGGGTTGGAAACGTCTAGAGCAATCATTTCTAAGGGTATTATTAGGAATGATTTGTCAGGTGGAAGCTCTCTATACATGACTTATGCTCCATTCTTTTACATTATCACCATCATATAACGGTGTGACAGCACGAAACGCGCAGGTTCTTTATTCGGTCCGCTGCCTGCCGGCTTGGTTAAGGTTTCAAAGGCTCACTCACTTACATATTGTGTACTGCGTATTGTCAATGAAAGTCTCGGATACTCGACGCTGTTTGACGGTTGACTTACAACCACACGAGCCGAAACACCGAAAGAGAGTACAACCCAAATTATTTGGAAGGGCAAGTTAGAGCGAGGAATTTCTCAAAAAATGCAAATCACATCATCATATGCGAATGTCAATCAACGTCATTCAAACATCAACATCTAACACTCAACCCTGTAATCTCTCAACCTCAACCACCAACCACTAACCCAAACCAACACAGCCTCACCTTCCTCTACTCCGCATCCTGATCCTCATGGAAAACCAACGCCCTAACCTCTATACTCTCCCTCTTATCCGCATCCTTATATTCCTCATTCACAAACGCCGTATGCGGCACCCTCCTCGCCCTCCCGTCGACCTTACTATCAAAACACTTGATCAACATCACCTCCTCCGGCGTCTGCCCATGCAGATACCGCCATTGATGTCCCTTATTTGGCCGCACCGTTAACGTCTCCCCCCTCCTATCCGGATAGATCAAGCCCACAGGGACCAAGTCTGATTCGGGGACCGAGTGCGCTTCCGCGACGGTGAGGGGGTCTTTGAAGATTTGCTTAATAGGTCGCCAGACGTTGATGATTTGGTAGCGGGTCTTTAGGAGGGTGTCGGCATCCTCGGGAAGGTGGTGCGGGACGCGGCCTTTGGCGGCAGAGTAGGATTGGTCGATGTGTACGCGGTTGACGGGGCCGCGGAGCGAGACGCTCGCGGATGCGGGGGTGCCTGTGCGGACATCGGAGGGAGCGCGGCGGATAGTGTGGTCGAAGATGAAGATGCGGGATGCGCCGGTTCTGTGGGGGAGACGGGGGTTAGCAATGAATTGGGCAAGTGCTTCTTGGAGTGAGATAGGAACGGTCACGATCACGTACGCGTCTTTCAACAGCTGCTCTGTCTCGGGGTAGTAGTCCGACTTGATCTGATCGTCATCGGTAAAGTCTTTCTCTTTACTCTCATGACGGTAGATTTGGAAGCCATTCTTGTCAAGAGTGAATTGGTCTTCCCGTCCACGGATGTCCTCGACGACGACGTCAAGTGGTTCAAATGGTCGCTCGTACGTCTCTGGCTTGCCGACATATGAAGGCGCTGGCTCACTTCCGTCGCCGGGGTCTTTGTAATAGTATAATTGGGTAGGTACATCGTGGACTTCTTTGGACTTGGGAGCGGAAGTGGCTAGCTCGGTCTTGGCGTGCAAGGGCTCGAAGGTGGTCGAGTGGCCCTGGGCGGGTTGTTGAATTGCAGCGGACGCCATGGTTGCTTTTTCCTTTTTCCTTTCGGTGTAGCTTACTATTGCTTGTGCTTGGGGGACAATCGAGTGTGGTAGAACGATAATGTTCAATCGAACGATGAGGATATATAGGTTGTGAGGAGTCGGTACTCTGATTTGTCAGATCGCACGTCATTGCTCTGCCCCAATGCATCATGGGGACTTGCTCCGCATGGGGTAGACATCCGATGACAAAATGGGTTAGCTACACCAATTAGTGACAGGTCTGCCATTGACGTGATCACCGGAGCTCCACGAACCCTGTCAGTTGGATACTGTGATTTTATCGGGATTGGTTGGTAAGTGGATGAGATATTGTTCAAAACATGTTTCAACCGAGGTCACGCACGAAACCCGGCGTATAGGTGGCGGTGGTTTGAAATCAAATTCACGAACCCCGGAGTATAGATGGCAGTGATTTGAAATCAAATTCTGTTGATTAGAATAGTGTCACAACTCCTTGCGCACGAGCTTGGTGACGCTAGTCCCGTCTTTGAGTACACCTGTCTCATCCTCGAGTCTATAGCCTCCCCATCTGGGTAGCGCCACTGTCCAGATGTACCAATACACAAACCCAAATGCAATTCTATCAGGGTTAGTTGAGTATTTGAGTCTGGGCATGGGGGTTACTCACACTCCAAGGCCCACCAATGCATATGTCGCATAGAAAAAACCCACGTCTCCTGTCCCATGTTTAGGTGGGAAAAATGGTGCAGCAATCAGTGCAATGCAAAGAGCAATTCTAAGCCAGACACCAGGAATCCAAGCCTTGAATGGTCGGTAGAGATCTGGCTTCTTGTACCTGAGCCAGAGCAAGCCAGCGGATGTTGCAACTGCAAAGAATTGTCCTGCATATCCTTCAACATCGGCGATGAAAGCGTAGACATCTGCTGACGGAGGCAATACGATGACGAGAAGCGAGGGCACGTAATGCACAATTAAACCTCCCATAGGAGCGTTAAATGGCCGTGAAGATGCCAGAAGACTGGCAAAAGGGAGAAAGCCTTGACGTGCAACTTCTTGATTTACTCGAGCCTTGGACAGAGAGTTAGCAGAAATTCTGTTCTGAGCCATACGCTGGTGGCTTACCAAGCTGAACGTGACAACCATCACGTTCCCAGCGGCCGAAACCGCAATAGCTAATGGTAAGAAGACATTACCAAAGCCTGGCCCAAAGACCCTTTCGAAGAAGAGTGCGGCGATGAGTTCTCCGCTCTGTTTAATATCTTCGATCGGTACCACAGAAAAGTATGCCACATTCACAAGCAGGTACATGACGCATGCTGTCAATAATGCCACTGGTCCAACGGTTCTGAGCGTTCGGACAGGATTTTTGACTTCATTGAGAACGTTGTTGATATTTCCGAGGCCCGCGTAGGAGTAGAATATCTTGAAAAAGGCTGTTGAAAGAATGCTCCAGCTCCAGTTAGAACCACCCCACCAGTCATCCACAGCAAAAGCGAGATTTATTTTCTGTGCAGAAGGTTCTGTTTTCCTTCGAAAAGCCACCACAAAAAAACCTGTCACGATCATGAAGATGATGAGCACGACTTTCGCCCAACCCAGTATATTTTGGATCCAGATTCCTGATTTGTAAAAGCATCCGTGAACAATTGTGATTGCGGTCAGTAGTCCAACCGCAAGAGCTTTGACAGCTGCGTCTGACGGCTCGAGTTTGAGGGCAAACAAAGTGTACTTGGCGAAGACAATGCAATTACTGGCCGTGAACCCTAGGAGCACTGCCTGAACAGCCACCAGTGTTGAGGCGAGGAATCTCGGGCGTCGAAATGTGTACTCCAGGTAAACCTTTTCTCCTCCAGACCGAGGAAGCATGCAGCCGTATTCAAGGGTTATTGCAAGCCCACACCATGCAACGAAAGCCCCAATGACCCACATTAGCAGAGCAAGACCAGGACTGCCGACGGTCTTGACTATAGCTCCTGGCATGGCAAATATCCCACTCCCAATGACCCGCGAGATGACAATGATGTATGCACTTCCCCAACCAATGGTTCTTCCAACAACCGCCGTTTCGGGAATAACATCGTCTTCAATGGATCGAGCCGGCTTGAGAGTTTGGGGGTGATCCTGCTCTAAAGCGGTTCCGTACGTTGGGGTAGTCGGAGGAGAAAGTAAAGGCTCGACGTAATCGAGGTCAGACATCGCTGGAAAGCTGGAGAGGCCGCACCCTGGGTGTCTCGAAGAGCTGTATTTTTCTAATAAGGAATAGGTAATCTGGTGTTCAGTAAGCTAGGTTAATGGTCGGAGAGTGCTGCGCGAGCTAACGAGGCACAACGACCCAGACGTATGGGTTTAATAAACACATCTTCGAGTGCTAACAAGTGAAACACAAGGTACTAGATCTGTTCATAGCTGCAGGCATCGCTATGAAGCAGATGATGGAAATTGAGCTGATGGATTAGAAATGCTCTCAGGTGGACGATTGCACAATACTGGGAGATACACGGCATTGCTCTAGGAGGTTAACGAGGAGGACGCGCATAAGTTCCGGCAGGTTCCCCGGGTCCAATCGGTGGACTTGGGGCCAGTTTCAGGACCGGCCATACTCCTATAAAGTACATGATTTGAGCACCTCAAGAGCGCCACCAAGTCGCTGTGGGGTGTTGGTGTCATCATTGTACTTGTAGGGATGGTATTAAAGCTCGCACATGCTCGCACATCATCGTCAGATCGCGTCACGCCATTCTGCCCCTGCCAAGACTCTTATCACCCTCGCTTAATGCACAAGTGAGCGCGTATTGCGACAGGAAGTATCGATAGCGAATCTGGTGAAATTATGAAGGGCGCTATTGAGGCCTTCATTAAGCTATTGTAGATGCCATTGTGGGCATCTGCACCACCCCACTGTCGCAACGTAAGCCCAAATCATCGTACCTGTATTAGGTAGTCCTGCGGTACCCCTGTTTTAAAAATCGCGTGTGGTTGAAAAAAAGGTTAGGGTTAGGGCCTTACAATCTCGGTTAGCGCAAATCAAGGTTCTTGGTTGCGGATTGCGTCCATAACAATACCTTACCTACCGAGGCAATAACTAGCAAGACTATGGAGCGTGCTTTGACGTACCATGAGCCTGGCATTGTAGTCATCCTAACCTTGACATCTTTCTTTCTACTCCTCAATCTCATTGGCCACATTCTCGATAAACTCATTTTCTGTGGTTTGCTCGGCCAACTCTTTATTGGTGTTGCATGGGGCAGTCCTGGAGGACAATGGCTGTCTATGTCTATGCAGGAGGCGTTCGTCCAACTAGGCTACCTTGGCTTGATCTTGCTAGTCTATGAAGGAGGGCTATCAACTAATTTTCAGGCCCTAAAATCGAACCTATTTCTATCAACATTTGTTGCTTTGACTGGCATCGGGGCACCGATTGGCATTTCGTTCATACTACTGGGACTGACGGACGCGACTCCTTTGCAGGCTTTCGCGGCAGGCGCAGCCTTGTGCTCGACCAGTCTGGGGACGACTTTCACAGTATTGAAAACCAGTGGCTTGACACAGAGTCGACTTGGCGTTGTCCTAGCGTGTTCCGCCATGCTGGACGATGTCGTAGGTCTTATCATGGTACAGATTATCTCGAACCTCGGCGTTGAAGGGTCGACTTTGAGCGCATCCACAATTGCTCGGCCAATTGGGGTTTCCCTCGCATTTGCTATTGTGATGCTCATCATCTGTCGCTTCATTGCGAAGCCACTCGGCAGCAAATTACGGTCTGTAGATGTAAAGCCATTTCTCTTCCTCACAAGCAAGTCGCAGATAGCATTCTTGGTCCATGCTGCGATCCTCATTGGCTTCGTGGTAGGATCGAGCTATGCTGGCACATCCAATCTTTTTGCTGCTTACCTCGTTGGTGCTTGTATCAGCTGGCACGACAGTGAAATTGTCAACGGTCCAATTCAACCAACGATACCAAGGGATTCAACTGCGGCTGGGGACGTCACGAATGCTCACTTGAAGGCTGAGTGTCAAGATGGTGGTTCGGAACATCCGAAGGATATCCGCACCCATCGAAATGACGATGGAGACGAGGTCATTTCCGTGACCACTGATCTCCACAAACCGCGGGTGCTACCGTCTTGTGCTGCGTCTGAGAACGACGCTCCTTGGGAAAGCAAGGTAAAGACACAGACTGGAGAAAATGCCAACGAAGCACAAGAAGCGGAAGCCCAACCTACTAGGACTTCAAGTCCAGCGCTGCAAATTCTGTCCGATTCCAGCGACTCAACTACGGGAATGTCAACCTGGCTAATCTTCTACGAGCCACCTCTCTCCGTGATCTTGAAGCCTCTGTTCTTCGCATCTATTGGCTTTTCCATCCCCATTTCGCAGATGTTTACAGGCTCAATCGTCTGGCGAGGCATCGTCTATTCGATGCTGATGATGTTAGCCAAGCTTCTCTGCGGGGCCTGGCTTGTTCGATTCTCGAATCACGTAGCCGCGGGTGTTGGTCCAGATGCTCAAAGGAGAGGTCTAAGACTGCCGAGACCGAAGTCATTGTACCCAGCATCAATACTTGGCTGCGCTATGGTCGCGCGAGGTGAGATTGGGTTCTTCATTTCTGCTGTAGCAGAGAACCGTGGTATCTTCTCATCCCCTGATGGTGATGGTACATCTGAGCTGTTCTTGATTATCACTTGGGCAATTATGCTTTGCACGATTGTAGGCCCTATCGCGGTAGGTCTACTAACGAGGAGAGTACACAAGCTACAGTTAATGGAGAGAGATTGTTCGGAAGGGAGAGAGGACCCACTGGGAATCTGGGGTATCAAATGATTATATTCACGACTGTCAGCATGATCCGCAGGTGACACTCCCAAAATATAGATAGTCATTACACTAAGTTCAATCCAAGGATGCTGATGGCTGGGGGTCGTATGAATAGAAATCTCCTGCTCTGAAAGGGTTGCGAAATACCAGCCTAATGCCCCTTAATAAGACCGAGGTAACTTGGGATTGGGGTTTGGAACCTTTTTCATCTTGATGCCAATACATGCCTATGATGGGGATAATGTCTTCAAGGCCTGTCAGCTTCCTCAATATCATTGTACAATGTGCTGGGAGTATGATTAGCTCAAAATACAACAATATAATTTAACACCCGGAAGTTTATTTCTCCAACTATCGCTCTCATGTATAGGTCCCTTAATACCTAGGTATACCCCAAGGCAATACAGCATCCTCAACATACCCCACTCATCTTTTCTTATAAGCCTGCCTTGCGCGGATCAGCGCTCGTTCAAATCCCACAATCGGCATGATGTTAAGCGAACCCCACTCGAGAGCTGTATTAAAAAAATAAAAGCCACATCAAAGCTAATTCGAAGCCACATTAGATCCAAGCCACATGTAGTGGACCTTGAGTAATATGGGCCACAAGCCGAAGAAGTATGGGCCATAATTAGTGTGACACCCGAATTGTGACCAAATTGGATTGTCCAGCCTTCAATTGACGTCAAAGCCGGGGTGGGTGTATTGGAAAGTACAACTAGTTCAATTATCGCTCACTGAGAAGGGGTGTCGCCTTTTTGGTGCAGTGGTAAAATCCAACAGTTGCTTAATCCTTTAATCTACTCCCTTAATCCTTTAATCCATTATTCCTTGAATCTATTATCCCGTCACTTCGCCATTCCTTCAATCCATTAATCCGTCAACCAGTTCTCTTAATCCGTCAATCTACCATTCCTTGAATCCGTTAATCCCAGAACTGTATTGATATATGATTGTCTAAAGCCAAATCTCTATAAGAATAAAATATATAATCAGTTCAGCCCATAACACCTATAAGTCCAAGAGAATCTTACTGTCAGCAATCAATCAATTCATAATTACTTCCAAACCTTCATTAGATATAGAGCCCCATCCTCACTACCAATCATGTCAACCACTACTATGACCTCTCATTTCACCTCAGGTACTGTCGGCATGTTCGGTGGTACCAAGGATGGAAAAGAACCATACATTGATTTCAAGAACAACATTGCCAATATCAACAAGCCCGAGGATGTGCCCATCACGGTAGAAGACATGCGGTTCATGAATCCAAGACCCACATTTGCCACACATGGATACGAGTTCCGCAGTCATGTAACTTCAGTGACGCCAGAAAAGCTTGCGCATGGCCAGGATTTTCCTGAAGCCAAAAAGATCGTCGATGACAATTCTATGACTGAGGTGGTGAAGATCATTCAAGAAGCAACTAAAGGCGCTGAAGTCATTCCAAATGACTTCCGTCTTCGCACCCAGGTCCAGGATGGAAGAGATAGCGTAAAAGCTAAGGTTGCCTACGGATCCGTGAACGTGGTCCATGTTGACCGAAACTCGGCGAATGCGCACTTGCGGCTCAAGACAAGTATTGGCGACGAGAGAGCAGAAGCACTGTTGGAGAAGTACAAGGGCAAAAAATGGGCTTCTGTGAACGTGTGGTGCTCTGTCGGCGACACTGTGGGGAAGTGGCCCCTGTTTTTTGTCAACACGGGAAAAGTGCCCGATTGGGACTACGACACGCACATGGTGCAAGTCTATACTATCGATGACCCAGCCGTGCAAGAGAGGGGAGAAAAGGGCTACGAAAGTGTGTTGAAGAACGACCCTAGATACGTTTACCACTACGCCAGCAACCTCACCGTTGATGAGGTTCTCGTCTTTGCATCCTTTCACGCAGACCCTAGGATGGTCGTGCCACACGGAGCCTTTTGGGATAATGATTCTCCTGAGGACGCTCCCGTGAGGCGGTCGATCGAAGCTCGATGCTGGGTTTTCTGGGATGAGGAGGAGTGATTGGGGCAGGGATCTAAGATAGGGGTCAATTAGGTTTACGCCGCGCAATGGGTCGGGTTGGCCCCGGAGCCTCGAAACCTGACCCGAAACCTAACCCGTTGCGCGGTCTGAACGAGTCCAGAAGGGTTGATAGAAGGGATTTCTATATAAGATACTTGTGGGCGATTCTAATTACGGAAAGGCCGGTCCGACCTGTACCTTCAAAACCTTACCCTATTAATTTCCCGAATTCAATCCTTCAAAATTAGCGTTCAAAGACATGCTACTCTTGAAAGCTCGAGCTTAGCGATTAGCGTTGACCGAAGCACCTAACTATATGAAGTTGAACGCTATTACCATCTGGCTCGTTTGAACTCACGAAGCGCGTCTCTTCAGATGATGTCGAACCACCTCTCCCCCTTGTGCGTCTGCGCAAAGTTGAATATTCGATCACTGCCTTGAGTATTCTCAGCTGGAGCACCATGCCTGGTAGCATCACTCCAGGCCTTTCCGTCGCATGGTATTCCTCCGGCTCGCACGTAAGCGTCACCAATCAGCTCAAAATAATGACCTAATGGCCGAAGTACGAACGGCACCTCGCTTCCAAAGAGCATGCAGATGAGATCTTCAGCTTTGGTAGCAGGCGGGCCCATTCCCATCATCCCCGTTGCTGTTACAAAGAAGCGCCGGTTGATGGCTTTATAACACAGATCATACCAATACACTGGAAGATCCTGGCGTGGAACCCAAGGTAAGAGCCGGTTAAGCTTTCGTGACATCTTACGTCTAACGGTAGTCGAACGCTGCTGGCACTCCTGTAGAAAAAGATCGAAGCCTTGCGTGTGCGCCTGATCTAGCTCTGCATCTGTATTGACCTTGTTGGATCCACAAGTCAAGCATAGTGCTAAATCTTTCACATAAGTGGCATCTTCTGCTATATGCTCTTTACAACCATGCTGTACGCACCACTTCACCGCTTCAGCCAACTTTGAAGAGTCTTTCAGCAAGTTGACGGTGAACATTGGACCAACCAAGGAAATCGTGTCTATGGTCAGACCTCTGAGACTCAATGTGAGGGACTCGTCCAATATCCTGGTTTGCAAACCAAATCTTGCACTCATGCTGCTTTGGTTGAAGATCGGCACGTTCCGACACGCTCCGCTCTCGTCAGAGGTCTCGCCGTGAAGTTTGAGGACCCACGAAGGCCAATAAACATCCTGAGGGTGTTGTGGCATCAGGCACTTGCAGCTCACCCATTGAGTAAGACGTCTAGCTCTAGTATTGCATGGTTTAGGGTTCTTGTACCATGCAGCAAATTGGAGGAAAGAGAGATCACCGGCTTCGTAAAGAGCAAGACGGATGGCCTGGGCGTAGACTTCGACTAGAGGTCTTGTGTAGTTGGCAACAATAGCGGAAGCTGTTTCTTCGCGAAGCAGACCAAGCAATCCATAGACCCTGTCTTGAGCTTCCCTGCAGCCAGCTCTGTGCGTTCGCCTTAGCTGGTGCGAAAGCAGTCGACCTACAGGTCGGTACATGCTCGATGCGCTCTCAATCCCAGGATTTTCCGATCCTCCGCAATAGCGTGCGTATTTTCTATGCACCATCCAGCGCGCTGCTAAAACCACTTTCTCGGCATCGATTGAAAAGGAGCCAACATAAATCGTAGAGTCTTTGGCAAGCCCTATCTCTTGTATGACCCATAGCCTGCCGAACCACTGAGCAGAGTAGAATGCCTGCAACGCTGGCCAGTCACAGTCCGGCAAGGCCGCATTAGAGTATTTGAAGCCAGGGGAACCGTCAGTTCCATACAGATGAGCGTTGAGATGCTCTAAGCCACCTATGGCTCCCAGACATTGCTTATGTATTTTTTCAATGGAGGTTATCGCATCAGGTGTGGATCGCTGGGCAGGTCCTAACCATATCAGGACTGAAACAGCCTTCGAATATACCTCCTTCATCATGGCAACTTGCTGGCTTTTCTCCTGAACATTGTCCTGGTCAATGCAGACTGCATCAATCCACAACGGGTAGGAAGAGATTTTCGAAAGATTCCGAATTGCAACGTCAGCGGTCTGAGGTATCGAAACTTTTTGACCATCAATGACAATTGGCGCACGCTTCTTGCTGGTGCCCCAGCAGTAAGACACGGCAAGAAAACGCTCAATTGGCACATCTACAAGAGAGATGTGCTTCAGTTCGCACCTCAAAAGGGTATGATCCCTAACATTGCGATCCGGATTGATGCAGAGCACTCTGATTTCCTGGATAGTCGATTGAAGTACGCGATACTCATAAACACTCACCATATCGCTTGTGCCCTTAAAATCCGAGAGCTCAGAGCTGAAATGAAAAGAGTGCGATTCCATCTTGGCTCCGCGGTCATTACTGGTCCACGTGTCCTTCAGACTGAAGACGTCGGTGAGTGGCCCTTTGGCAGATTGAGCTGCAGTATAGATAAGGTTGGCGAACCTATTGCCTTCCTGATTCATAATTGCTCCAATCCAGTTAGAGTTAGTACTAGATAGCACCGTCGCCGGCGAGCTGGGAAAATAAAGATCGACGCAGCGGTACGCCGCGCAACGGGTCGGGTCGGGTTAGGATTTTTGTAACCCGACCTGAACCTGAACCCGACCTGAACCTAACTATAATAGAGGTGTTTAACTCCTTGATGGAATCAGTATAATAATAAAATAGTTAATATTAATTATCTATTAACTACCTATATTACTAATAGAGTATTACGAGCTAGCTTGTATTAAGTTAATAAGATTAAAATAGTATAATATATAAGTATATTTTATTATAAAGTTTATTAGATAATATTAAGAAGTAATATTATAATATAATATTTAATATATTTTTTTAATTAATAATAATATAAAATTAAACTTAATATCTATATAATTAAATATAATAAATAACTTAGAATAAATAATCTTTATTATATTTATAAAATACTATAGAACTTCTATATTATATAATAATATAATAATAATTATACTACGTAATAAGTTAAGTTTAACTTAATAAATTTTAAGTTAAGTTAAGTTTAAATTAGATTTCAGATTAAATTTAAAGACTTAATTAAAAACTTAATTTAAACTTAATTTAATAATAGATTTTTAGATTTAATCTAATTAATTTAATAATTCTTATTATTTAGTATAATTATACTTTATTTAATATAATTATATCTCTATTATTATTATATAATTATATCTTTATTATTATTATATAATTATAATTATATTATTATTATATAGTTATAGAAATAATTATTAAATTAATTATTAAATTATTTTATATCTATCTATTTATTTAATTAAGGTTCTTATATATTATTTCTTTTTAATAAATATAATAATTCTAGTCCTTTTATTTATCTCTTCTTACTTATTATTTATTATTATAGTTTAGGCTTTAGTAACTAAATAAATCTTAAGATTAACTAGATTAAACTTAATACTTTAAGTCAAGCTACTATTCTATAGTTATTTATTATAGATAAATAGATAGCTTTCTTTCCTTATAATAATAATTTATTTATACTATAAACTATTATTATTATTTAGTCTATTTTACTTAATTCTTAATATATTATTACTATCCTTTTTACTATATAAATTTTTTCTATAGAATAAATTAAATTAAGATAAGATAGATCTATAGCTTTAGTATAATAACCTTACTTAATATTAATAAATTTAGAAAGTATTTAAGATTAAAATATAATTTATAATTATATTTTATAAAGAGATATACTAGATATTATCTTCTTTAAAAATAACTTAGTTTATTTTAATAAGAGTATAATATTATTATCTAGACCTAGATTAATATTAAAAATAAAGAGACTTTTAATAATATAATAATAAGATATTATACTAAATTAGTTCTAATTATAATAAATAATAGACTTCGACGACTTATATAACTCCGATAATAAAATATTTTAAAAGATAAGTAATATAGTTAACAACCTTAAAAATAAGAAAATTAAAAGTATTAAAAATATTAAGAAGAATAAGATATTTACTAGGAAATATTTTATAATTAATTTTAATAAAATAAATAATATAATCCTTTACTAAATTATTAAAGATAAAGAAAACGACTTTAAATAAGTTATATTTATAAAACTAAAGCGCTTTATTAATATAATTAGTATAAATATTAAGGATTAATTTAAAAATCTTTAAAATATAGTTAAAAATACTTGCGTTATAATCCATAACTTTATTAATTAGTTAAAGATATTAAATAAAAAGAATAAGATATTATAAGTTAATATTAATATAGTAAAAAAAAAATATACTTTATTAAAGATTAAACTTAAGAAGATAAAGAGAAGACTTATAATAAATTAGTTTAATATAATAAGAATATACTAGCTAAGGAATAAATATTATAAAAACTTAAGAACCTTATAGGATTAAAATAAAATTTTAGTATTATAATTAAAGAAAATTATTTAAGACTAGTTATAAAACTTATATAATTTTAATAAGAAACTAATTAAATTTATATAATTATAAATATATATAATCTAGATAATATTAAGTACTTAAGATATTATTATACCTAGTTATAATAAGAACTATCTAGATATAATAATTTTTAATAAAGATTATATAAAATAAAAATAATAGAAATTCTATATTCTATTAAAATTTAAATAGAGCGCTTATTAATTTTCTATAAAAAAATATAAAATAGATTATATTCGCGATAAATATATACTTTAAATATATTTAATAATCTAGTTATAAATCTCGCCGAAATCTAAGGATTTATATATAATTTATAAATAAATTCTTATTAATCTTAAAGAGAATTTTAGTAATTATAATAAGAAAGAGTAAATTAAAGTAAATATATAAATATCTAACTTTTCTATAAAAATAAAGAATAGAAATAAATTCTTTAACACCTTTTATATAAGATTTATAGTAATAATTACACTACTTAAGTATTCTAAGAACTATAAAATTTAAGACTTAAAGAGATATATCTTAACTAATCTTAAATAATAAGTTATAAATAAAGTTAAGCTAGGATTTTATTATAAATTTATCTCTAGACTTTATATTTATAATTTAAAAATAAGATAAAATATATTACTTAATATATAGATCAAGGCCCTATAAGGATATTAAGACTTATAAGAAAATTAAGATAAAGAAAGAGATAAATATAGTAATAACTATAACTCTAAAAGAAATAAAAGTAAAAATAGAGAAGAACGCGGAGGATTTAACTTCTTATAATTAATAAAAAAATATAATTAACTACTATATATTCTTACTTAAATTTAGAAAAAAAAGTTATACTATAAATATTTTAAACCTAACTATTAAACTATAGAATATAAGAGTAAAAAGTAATTAATATTAATAAAAGTAAAATTATAACTAGTAATAATAGAGATTAAGTATAAAATTAAGATTAAATCTAATATTCTAACTTTAATTATTAAGTCGGAAAATTAATAGTCTCTAATTAAATTATCGTTAAAAACTTATTAAAGAAAGTACGTAAAAAAATAACTAAATTTAAAAATAATTAAAAATAATCGCTCGCGGCCATAATATTATTATCTTATTAAGATATATTTACGCCGCGCAACAGGTTGGGTTGAGTTAGGATTTTCTTAATTTAATCTAAATCTGAACTTAACCTAAACTTGATATATTAAGTTTAGATTAAGTTAAGTTTTTCTTAATAGATTTTTAAGTTGAACTCGATTAACTTAATTAATATATTAAGCTTTATAATAGGGTTAGTATCTAATTTAATAATTAATTTAATAATTATAGAAGGAGAGATTTTATTAAGCTTCTATTTAAAATATTATTAATATAACTTTTTTAAATTAAGACTTTTCTCTATCTTTCCTTATAAGGCGTTTAATTAAATTTAGGTGATTATTATATTATTTAATAAGGATTTATATAATCTATTTAATATATACTTTATTTAAAGGCTATAAAGATATTAATTTTATTAATTTAAAAAGTTTTATTTTAATTTATATTTTTTTATAAGTATCTTCCTTAATTATTTTACTAATATTAGATTTTTTAATTAAATAGTAACTCGCTTAATATATATAGCGAGTAAGTTAATTATTAATAATTAGTTAATTATTTTAAATCTTAGAGTAATATAAGGGATAATAATATTTTTAAATTTTATAATTAGAAACGCTTTTATAGCCTCTTGAATTATTATTAAGAAATTTATTTAGAATTATAAATTATAATAACTTAACTCTTAGTAAATTTAATAGATAAGATATTAGAAGGGTAATTTATAAATTAAAAAATTTTTTTTTTTTTAATAGTATTTAATTTCGCGTAAGGTACTCGTTAAAGTAATTATTAAATTAATTATTAAATTAATAAACTTATATATTTACTACTAGCCTTAAATTTTTTATTCCTATCTTTAATTTTAGATTTCTTTATTAAAGTACTAAAATTCATAGTTTTAAAGTTTTTTAAGTTTTTTCTTTTATAACGCTTTTTTATAATAGAGGTTTTTATTAGCTATTTATAAGTAAATATTCTAGTTCTTTTATTATCTAGGTTTTTAATATAAGGACTCTTATTATTTTACCTTCCTTTATATTTAGCCTTGCGAACTTTAATACGCTTGTTCTATAATATATTTTAATAGAAAACTTTATCTTTCTTACCCTAGTTCTAACTTTTATAGATATAATTATCTTATTTTTTAGTATTTTTATTATTAAATATATTATCTTTATTATTTATCTTAATTTTATAGATATATATTTTAGCTCTATTAATATATTTAAAATTATCTTTATAATAATAATTATATAGATTAAACACTGTTATAAGGTAAATAAGTAGTATAAAAGATAATTTACTATTTATTAGAACTTTATTATTAAATACCATTTCTAACTTATTAAATATTAAAATAAAAGAGATATTAGATTAAATATTATATTAATAAATATTAATATAGAGGGTATTACTTCTTTATTATAATATACTTATTCTTCTTAAATAAGTTATTATTATAGTTTATAGTACTTACTCTTTATAAAGTATTAAAGAAATGTAATTATTAGATTAATTATTAGATTATAAAGTAATATAGATAAATTTATTTAGGGATAAGTCTTCTAGAAGTATTATAATTATTAGAGATATATAAAGGATTATATTATTCTTATAAAGTACTAATATAAAATTTTAAAGTTATATAATCTTAAATTTAAGATAAATATATTAAGTTATTAAATTAATTTCTAGTTTATAGTCCGCTGTTAAATTATAACTTTTAGTATAAATTTTTCGCGTATTACTAAAAATATTAGGTTAATAGATAAAAACTTAAATTATATAAGAATAAATTGTAAACTCTTTAATAATATAAATAGTTTAGCTTTAGATACTATACTTTAAAACTATCTTAATAATAATTAGTATATTAGTTTTTAATATTTTAATTAAAAAAAATGATTAATAATCTTTAATATAATAATAGTGAATTTAATAATTAATTTAATAATTATTTATAAGAGTAATATAGAAGTGATTAACTAAATAAAATTAAAAAAGTTAGACTTAATATAAGCTTTTTAAATAAGTTTTATTTTAAATTTACTAGAATATAATTTTAATAGGCTATAATATATATAGAGTTAATAATAATAACGTGAATAATTAAATATATATATAGAAATAAAAAAAGATAATATTTATTAACTTAAACTAAGATTATTATATACTTTAGAAGAAAAAAAACCAATTAATAAATTAAAATAAGTAAATAGAGTAAAAAGTAAATAATAGATTATTTAAATAGTATTAATGTTATATTAGTAGACTAGTATACTACTATTAAAAATTTCTTTACTTATAATCCTTTATTTTTAGGATTTTCCTATTTTTAATTATCTTTATAGTACTAGTAAGTTAATTAATAGTATATATTCTTACTATAATAGGGTATAGCTATAAATAGTAATATAGAAGAATAAAATAGTAAGTATTTTAATATATATTATAAAAGTAATATATAGAAATAACGCTATATTAATAAAATTAGAGGAAGATGTTATTATAGGTAATTTAGATAATATATTATTATATATATATAAGATACCTTATGATTATTAGATTGATTATTAGATTACTTATTATTTATAACTATTATTTTAGATAATAATAAGTAAGAAGAGTTTTAGAATATAATAAATAATATTAATATAGCTATTAATACACTCTAAAACTAAATTCTAGAAGTGAAACTTAGAATAGTTAGTAAGTCTAAAAAAAATCTAGCTCTTTTTTTTAAAAATAAAAATATAATATAAGTAAGGAATCGGGTGATAAAGCTTAAAAATAATAAATTATTATTTTATAAGATTAAGTCTAGGGATATCTCTATAGTATTAGAATTTAAGAGAAAGCTTAAAAATTTATTTATTTATTAAATAACGTTCGAAGCCTAGAAAAGGAAGATAGAAGAGAATAATAAAAAAATAATAAATTATAAAAGATAAATATTACTTATATTAAATTTAAATTTAATAATTAATCTAATAATTAATCTAATAAGTAGATTTTTTAAAGGATAATATATTAATAATATTATTCTTTCGCTATCTTTAACTTCTAATAATAGTTTAATTATTAAGGTTTATAAAAATAATCCTAAGCTATTTAATATATAAAATATATAGAGGGATCTTATTAAAGAGGAACTAAATAATAATTTATATTACTAAGTCTATCTATTTTATTTAAATAAGGATAAATTTTAATTTATTAATTTTATCCTACTATTAATAAAAGATTATATAGAGGGTGTGTTTAAAAAGCTAGATTATAATATATTAAAGATTATCTTTATAGAGATTAGATTATATTAATAGAAGTTAATTATCTTATTATAGTATAAGATATAATACTTTAATTAAAAATAGTATTAAGATATATTATAATATTATATTAATTCTTATAAATACTAAAAGTTCTTAATAATATAGATATTTTTAAGTATTAACTATAATAAAATAATTAACTTTAATAAGTTATAATAATATTTTAAATACTTATAATCTTTTAAACTAGTCACTTAATTAATTATAATAATATTATATTTAATAAGATAGTAAATTAATTTAATAATTAATTTAATAATTATAGTTCTTTATTAATATTTAATTAAACTAAATTCTATTATATAAAAAGACTATTTCTATATAAGTATTTTATAATAATAGAATAGGCTGTATAAAGAAATATTATCTTATAAATACTAGTTAATAATAGTAGGTAAATAAAGATATTAAGTTCTATAAACTAATAGCCTAATAACTATAATCTTTATAAATATAGCTAGATATTAAATAAAGATAGTAAAAATATAAAACTTATGTATATATTAATAATTATAGAATTTAAGGATAAGATTTTTAATAAGTTTAAATATTTTTATTTTTTAAATATTAAGTTAGCTATAGAATAAATTAATACTTTAAAGATAATATAAAGCTTTATTTAATAAATAATTACTATTAATTATTATAATTACCGCGTTAATTATTAAATTAATTATTAGATTAACTAGTACTACTATATAATACTACTTCTACTCTTTATTATTATTTAGTCTAGTAATAATTCTTTATATTATTTATATAAGCGTTATATTTTTCTATATAAAAATTACCTTTTTATAATAAATTATATAGAGGTTGCTCACTAAATAAATTAATAATAAATCTAAATATAAAGAGTATTAAAGCTTATAATATAATTTTATAATAAAATAATTTTTTACTATCTTTTATAGAGCTTCTAAAGCAGTAGATTATATTTAAAGATTGTGGATAAATATTATTCTAATTATAATCTTATAGATAATATAAATAAAAGGTTTTTATAATATAAGTAAATTAATTAACTTTTAATATTATCTAATCTCCTTAAGGGTTATAGTTAATAGATAATTAAATTACTTTATATATAAATATTTAGACTATTTAGGCTTACTTACTTTCTTTCTTCTATTTATAATAATTATTATTTCTCTTTATATCTCCCTTTATATATCCCTTTATATTTTTTTTTATATCTCTTTTTATATTTCTTATTATATCTCTCTTTATACCTTCCTTTATACCTTTCTTTATTTCTAGATTAAAAGTTTTTATAGCCTTATCTATTATTATAAAGAGATTTTTTTTAATAACTATTTTTATTTACTCTAGTAATTTTAAAGGTATATCTATAATTATCTTTAATTTTAATATAAAAGATATAAGATTAATAGTATCTTTATAAATATTTTATATATCTACTATAAGTTTATTTTTAATAATTACTAGAGGTATAGATAATAATAGCTAAAAAATAAAAATTTAAAAGAAAAATTTAAAGGTAGGAAATATAAAATTTAGACTTTAATTAAATTTAGTATTAATAAATTAGCTATATAATACCCCGCGGTGATTATAATAGATTATAATTATTAGAATAATAGAAAATATTTTTTTATCTTACTTAACTATAATCTAATAAATAATATAATAATAAAGAATAATTTTTCTTATTTATATTAAGTAAATATTATAACTTCTATTTTATTAGAAAGTAATCTTTAATTAAGTTAAAGTTAGTTAATAATAGATACTACTTTAGTCACTATTATAAAGGAATAAGGTTTAAAGAGAATTAAAAAATTAAAAGATTACTTTCTTTATAAGGAGGAGAAAAAGAGTTTTTTCTATAAATAATAATAAAAAATAGAATAGTATAAGATAAATAAGAATAATCCTAATAAAATAAAGATTATATAGGGAGGAGAAAAAAAAGCTATTTAATAGAGATATTTTTCTAAAGGCGCTGTTATTAGCTTAGGAGCTTTAATAATAATATATAAGTTATACTTTAACTCTTTAAAATATTCTTTATATAAAAACGTTGGCCTCTTAGGAATAAAGTTATATCTAAATAATAAGAATTATAATTATATAAAAATAGTTTAGAGATTTAATAATAGCCTCTACTAATTATTATATTATAAATTAATAAGTCGCAAATATTAATTAATTATTAAATTAATTATTAAATTAATTATTTACTTATATTATATCCAGCTAATACTTTAATAATTAGATATTAAAAGATAAATTTATAAAATAGAAGCTCTATAATTATTATCTTATTTATAATAACTAGGATATTTAGATACTTTATATAATTATTTCCCTATAATTATTATTCTATTATATTTAGAATATTAAGTTTTAAAGAGCTTTTAAATATCTTAATATATTTGCTGATTTATTAAGTATAAATATTATTAAGTATAAGATTATAAATTAGTATAAAGAGATCTATTTAATATTTCTAGCTAAATTCTTAAAAAATAAAATCAAAATCTCTTTATTATATAATGGCTAGTTATTAAAAAATAGATAAAATTATCTAGCTATTAATATATACTTTATTAGAAAAGATTAGGAGTATTATAAAGTTTTTCTTATATTCTAATATATCTAAGGCTATTATACTAGGATAAGGATCGCGGATATTCTTAAAGAAAAGATTAATTTTTATAAAATTAAAAATATTTTTAGCGCTATTACTATAAATAATATATTAAATAATAGAATTATAATAAAGGTTATAATAAAAGCTATTTAGTAAAAGCGTAGGTTAAGTAATAATAATAATAATCTTTAGTTTATTAAATATTTTTCTTATCTTATATATATAATTCAGCTTGTTATTAATAAATTACTTAATAAGATTTAGATTATTTTAATAAATAAAAAGCTTTAAGTAATATAAGATGAGTATTTAAATAAATGAGATTTAAAAACTATTATAATTAAGGTATTATTAACTCTTATAAAGATAATTAATCTAATAATTAATTTAATAACTACTTTAAGCTAAGCTGTTTATTCTAATAAGTCCGTAAAATAGTAGTATATATTAATATAAGTTTTTTATATAAGGAATAATTTACAACTATATAAGGGTAAAGGATAGTAATAGAAAAGATTAGATTTATTACTTTAATTTATAACTCCTTTATAAAAAACCGCTCTAATATATTAAAGGTCTTAAAGCTTTTTTAAGATATTAAAAGTTAATAGGATTTTATATTATATATATTTATCTATACCCACTAATTAAAACCAGACCTTAAGGCGTTTTTTAATAAGTATAGGATAAAGTTTTTAAGATTAGATAAGAAAAAATAATCTTAAGTAGAATACCTAATTAATATTATAAAACCCTTTTATAAATATATATAGATTATTAATACTACTTAATAGTTAATATTTTATTAAGTATTTAAAATTTATAATAAGCTTTTTAAATACTTAGAGAGGGTAAGTAATTATTTTTTATAAAAAAGGGTACTTTAGAAGATATAGATAAAAAAGACGCTTAACGCGGTTTATAGAAAACTAGTAAAATATTATATAAAGACTTAATTATCTTTTAGGTATTTTTATAGTAAAGCTACACTATTTTATTCTAAGATAAAAAATATTATTTTCTAAAAACCCTTATAGATAGCAGAATCTAGTATATAATTATAGATTAAAATATATTAAAAAGTATTATAAAAAGACTTTAATAAATATATAGTAAATAAATATAAGATATTTTCTTTATAACTTATAAATATATTAAAAGCGACGTTTAGTATTTTAGATAACTTAAATACTATTTTTTATAAAGCCCTAGAATAAATTAAGGATAAGTTTAATTATTATTAAAAAACTAATAAATATTATTCTATTCTAATAATTAATTTAATAATTATCTATTAACTTTTTTTAGCGTATTAGATTTCTAGGACTATATTAAAAATATAGAGAAATTTTATATTAAAACTTCTATAAATAGGATTTTTTATTTATTATATCCTTACTTTACCTATAGTAAGAATTAATTATAAACGGGTTTTTAATATCATCAGCGATATATACTAGGTAAATTAATATTTTAATTTAAATACCTTTTTAATAATTATAATTCTTAATTAATATAACTATATAAAAAATCTTAATAAATATTATTATATGGATCTATTTAAAAATAATACTCTTAATAAGAAGGAACTTAAATATAAGTTATATTAATATAAGACGGTTCTAGATAATACGATAAAGTACTAGTATATTAATAATAAAAATAAAAATAATAATAATAATTAAACTAAAGTAAATAATTCTCTTCTAATAATTATAGACTTATAGTATATTAATAATTATTAAAATATTATAATTAAAAAATACTAAAAAAGGATTAACTATAGGACTGTCTTAATTTAAAAGAATTTATTTAACGCGAGTATTTATATCTATAGGTAATAAGTAAGAAAAGATAAATAAAAGGACTAGGACTATTATATCTATTAAAAAGAAATAGTATATAAGGACCTTAATTAAATAAATAGATAAATATAAAATAATTTAATAATTAATTTAATAATTACTTCTATAGCTATATAATAGCGATATAGCTATAGCTATATAATAATAATAAAAGTATAGCTATACTAAATAGAGTATAGCTATACTAAATAATAAGAGCTATTAAATTAGTTAGATTAAACCTAAAAACTTATTATTAAGTTAAGTTTAGATTAGGTTTTTAGTTAGGCCTTTAAACTTAATTTAAAATCTAATCTAAACTTAATTTAATTTAGAACCCGTTGGGTTAAACTTAACCTATTACGCGGCGTAAATATATTATAATAAAGTAGATAATTTAACTTTATTAATTATATATATATTTTTAAAAGTTTAATAAAAATAATATACTTAATAAATATAAAAGTATTAACTATAAAGTTTATTAACTTAAGATTTATAAAAGCTTATAAAATTCCGCTAGTTAAATTAATAAAGCCTTTAATTCTGAGAGTTATACTTAATTTAATCTCGTCTAAATTTTATAAGGAGATTTTAATCTAGATAAATTAGAGATCATCCTATTTTTATTTCACGTAATATAGATGGATTTCCTATACTTATTACTGTTAAAATCTTAACTTTCTCACTTATCTCTCCCCCGCCTTATATCTTACTTAAATATCTTTAAACTTTTTAATATTACTATTATTTATAGGTCTATCAGGTTATTTACCTTAAATCATAGTATAGTACGATAGAACAGGATTATTTATAAATATATATATTTTATTCTCTCTACCTTATAAACTAAGAGCCTTAAATTATTATAGAAATATCTTAGTCACCTTTATCTTAAACTAGATATTATTAAATAAAAGAAAATACCGCCGTATAGAACTAACCACCTTTTAATAAAAGAAAATATTATTATATAGTAATAACTATCTCTAAACTCTACCTATTACGCCTTAACTTTATTAAATATATTTATTTAGATTTTATTATCTAAGTTATTCTTTAAAGAGCTAATATCTAGCTTATTATTATTCTCGCCACCGCTAAGTAAGAGGTTTTAAGTAAAAGTATATTTAATTTTAATAATAAAAATATTCAAGTTAGTATAAACTTAATTAATTTAAGTTTTTAAATTTATAGTAATATATTACATCCGCGCTATTTTATAATATATTATATTTATATTATAATCTAGACCTTTGCTGTCTACACAACGCTTATCTAAAATATAAGTTAGGATTTTAAAACTAGAATTATACTTATATTTTTTAATAATTCTTTTTAGGATAAGAACTATATTAATTAAATCTAATTAGTAAGAGGTAGAGATAAATAAATATACTAAATATTTTCTAAACTTATTCTATCACCGCTAAGCTCTTTAGTTATTTATATATATAAATTATCTCTATATAGAGTTGATTAGTATCTAGGCTAAGAGAATTAAGCTTAATATATACTATCCTCTATCTTTATTCTTTTCACCTAGTTAATTAAGGAGTATTTGTTTATTTTATCACTATATATATATTAATTATATTAGTATATCCTTATATAGTTCTAGTTAGGTCTCTATATTTATATAAGTTTTTTAAAATATATTAGCGGCGCTAATATACTTAATAAATAGGTTATAGACTTAATCTCTAGTTTAATCTTTAGCTATAAAATAGCTATTATAATAGTAGTAAGTCTTAAACTTAGCTAAAGCCTTAATATAGAGAAGAGTTTTTTTATTATAAAAATAATATTCCTTCTATATAGGGGTAATTAACGATATTCAGTTTATATTATAAGGTATTAATAGTGTTTAGCTCTTATCTAAATAATTTATAATTTATTTAGTAGTGAAGTCTTTATCATAGTCTTATTTAAAATTAATAAGACGCTTATAAGTTATTTTTTATAGAATTTTATAATTAAGGTTATATTTTCTTTTAAAATAGGTATTTATAGTAGTAATAATATTAATTTTAAGGTTTACTTTATTAACTAGGGGTACAACGGGCTATAACTTATTATTTTTATTAGTATAAGTTTAAGCCAGTATAGTGTTAATACTAAATAGGTTAGGATAAGAAGTTAATAATAATAAAAAAAATAAGGATAAACTATATTAAAGTTAATTAAAAGCGAACGCTTTAAAAATTATATTAATCTTAAGAAAGTTATAAGTAATCTATTTTAAATAATCCTATTAACCTTATTAATACTCCTAAATATTACTAAAGACAGCTGATTTTAAGTATATAGAAAGATATAATATTATAAGGGGCTACTTAAAGATATATAAAAATATATAAAGATATTTAAAAAACATATATACTTATAATTTAAGAAGATATAATATAAAAGATAGTTTAAGTAAATAGTAGAAAATAAATAAGTAATCTAAGATACTAGTATTAATACTAGACTATATTAAGTATTAGTCTTTTAAAATTATTTAGTTTTAATTAGGTCTTTAAATATATATAGTTCTGATCTTATTTAAATAGTATTTTCTATAGATAAAGTAACTTAATCTAGTTTAAATAACTTTTATTTAATCTATTCAGCTCTAATCTAATAAGAATATTATAATTTTAAAATTTAATAATAATTTATATTTATTTCTAATTTTTATTATTATATATATATAAATTTATATTTTTATTTAATTATTTTTTAAAATTATTAATAAGAAATTTAAAAGAATTTAAATATATAAAAAATAATATTTTAATAAATTTAAATTAATTAAATTAATTTTATTTAATAAAGTAATTTTATAAAGAAAAATAATAACTTTAATTAAAAATTATTTAAAAATAATAAATATTAATAATATTATAAATTAAATTTATATTATTTATTTATTATTTATTTAATTTATATATTTATATAAATTTTTTATATTTTATAATTTCTTTCTTTTTTAAATTTAATATATTTATTATTTAATATTTTTATATTATTATATTAAATTAATTCTTAATAAATAAATAAATAAAAATAAAATATTAAAATTTTTAATTTTTAAATTATTTTAAAGTTATTATTTATTTATTAAAAAATAAAATATACTTTATATATAATAATAAATAAAATAAATATAAATTAAATTTTATATAAGAATTAATTAATAAAAAAAAAATAAAATAAAATATTATATATAAAAAATAAAAATATTTAATTTAATAATAATTTAATATTAATTTAAATATTAATTAAATAATATATAATTATTATAATATTATAATAATTTTATAATAATAATAAAAAATAAGAATTTAAATATTATATTTTATATTATTATTTTATTATAAAATAAATTAAAAAATTAATATTTTATAATAATAAAAAAATTTATTTTTAAAATATTTAAAATATATAATTAATAAAATTATAATATATAAAAATTTATTTATTTAATTATTAATTTTAAATAATAATTAAATATTTAATTTAATATTAATTATTAAAATATAAAATTAAGTTTATAATATTATATTAAAATAAATTTTTTTATAAATATAATAATATAAAAATATTATTATATTATAAAATATTATTTATTATAATTTTTATAAAATAATTAAATATTATTAATATAATATAGAGTTTAAGAAAATAAAAATTTAATTAAATTTATTTTATAGAGTTTATTATTATTTTAAGAAAAAACTTATTTATTATATATTATTATCTTTAATTATTTATTATTATTCTTAATTATTTTTTAATATTTTTAATTACTTATTATTATTTCTAATTATTCTCTAGTGTTCTTTAATTATATAATCTTAATAATATTTAGATTATAATAATCTCGCTAGTTAACTCCTTAGACTTACTTAAGTCCTTCTTAAACTAATTAAACTTGCTTATTAAAATAATATTCTCTTTTAATCTCTTAATCTTCTTAATTATTCTATAATAGTTTGATTTTAGTCTAGCTATTTTTATTTAAAGTTACTATCGCTTAAATAAGCGGCCTATAGGGTTATTAATACTAATTAAAGTTATCTTATACTTTTTAGAAAAATATAACTTCTTTTATAAACTAAGGTATTCTATATATATATATCTTAAGCCTATATAGATCTAATTAGTTTTTATATTAAGATAATTAAGTCTAATATATACTTTCTTTAATAAATATCTATTAAGTTCTAAGGTATAGGCGGCAATATAAAGATATATTTCTAAAAATATATTATTTATATTAATATAGTTCTATACAATTTAATTCAGCTCTATATATTTATATATATATTATTAAAGATCTTAGTAGACCCTATATATAATTAAAAAAACTTTAAGAATTAATAATTACTATTATAATACTTATTATAGTAATGGTGACCGTTGAACTTAATATTAACTTAAATATAATAAAGAATAGTATAGATATAGAAGGGCGAATCCTTCTAAAATAAATTATATTAAAGGTTTTTAATAGTATTTAGTACTAGGATAAACAACTTATAATTTAATTAACGTGAATAGAATACTCTTTATTCAAGATTATATAGCGAGGAAACTACTATAATATAGTAATAATCTATTTATTATTAATTTCTATTAAGTAACTCTTTACAGCTATAATCTATACTAATTTATATTAATTACTAAGTTTAGGACTATAAGTTTATAAGTTAAAATTATTAATAAGTTTATATTTATAATTAATTATATTTATTACTAGGAAGACCTATATAGGTTAGATTTAAAGTAAAAGTAATAAAAAAGAGAGATATAAACTAGATAATAAAGACGTGTGGAATTTTAGGGCTGCCAAGGCGCGAATCAATACTAATTAGAGTATTGAAAGAAGCTTTCAAGGCTAAAAAACACTATAAATAATAGAATATAAATAGAAAATAAAGTATTAATTATAAATAATACTAGAAAAGTCTAAATATCACTATTATTATAGTATTCGAATTTAAATAAAGTTATTTATAGTTAATTAGAGGAATTTAGACTAGAATATAAATATATATTATTAATAAATACTAATTAACTTCAAAATATTTAATTTAAACTATTAGAAAGTAAATAAAAAAAAAGTTTACTTATTATCTTAAAAAATATTTTATAAAAGATAATTTGAATAAATAGTAGAAATTAATTAAGTAATTTAAAATTAAGGTTTAAGTTAATTTAAAATAGTCCTATTTTTTCTTAGGGTTATTTAGTATTAAAATTATATTAGCTTTATTTAGTTCTAGTTCTTAAAAGCTATTTAGTATTAATTAATCTTAAAGAAAAGAACTTTATAATACTTCTCTACTATATATAATTAAAATCTATTAATTAAAAAAAACTTAATTTATTTATTATTACTATTCTTCTAATTTTTTCTATCTTTTATTATTAACGTCTTAATATAATTCTTCTAGTACTTTTTAAGTTTATACGGCCTCGCTTTTTTAGTACTAATAAGGCTCTTTAATTATTTAATATAAATTAATAAAGAAAAGAGTATAAAATTATAATTATACTTAGCGTTTAATAGTAATTAGAGTAAAAAAGCTATAAAAAGGACGTTTTAGCTATAATTAATATTAAATAAACTTAATATAGTTAATTAGTACTAAACGGATTTAGTAAAGCTAATTAAATACTAAATAACTTAAATAGAACTAGTATTATTTAGAATAAGTATTAAAAACTAGCTTACTAAGTAATATATCTATTTTTTAATATTTATCCAAACTATTTTTCCTATTATATTCTTTTAAGATTATAAGTATATTTATAATTTATTTATTTTAAAATAGTTTAGATTAAGTCTTTTAAGACCGATCAGGCCTATATAGTATAGCTTAAGTATATTAAAATAAGATTATTATATTAATAATAATATTAAAGATAATTTATAATAACTTCCTTATTAATAATATAATATTTATATTATCTAGTACCTAATACCCCTAATTACTTAATATTAATTTATATTTTATTTTATAAGTTTATTTCAAGATTCCTATTAATATCTATATTAATATAGTTATTAATTAGAATAATATTAATCTCTTTAACTCTTAACTTTAATCTAAAAATAATAGTTATATTGTTTTCTATAATAACTTTACTTCTAAAACCTTCAAAATTATAATCGCTGTTGTGAAGATAACTTTAAGTAAAAATATTAATAAAAGGACTAAAATACTTCTAACTAAAATTAATTAAGGCTATTCTTATAAAATTTATATTAAAGACCTTTAAAATAAAATATTTATTAAAGCTCTTATTATAAGTCGTCTTTACTAGTACTAAATATTACTAAAATCCTTTATTTAAAAAAAATAATCTTCTTAAGTTAAGAGAACGCTACTTTATATCTATATAAATAATAAATTCGCTAATAAGCGGTAATATAAAGGGTATATATAGTTAAGGCTTTAAGTTTATAAATTATTTATAATATATTATACCTCTATAAACCTTTTTTATAATATATATAGTAATGTATAGAGTTAATCTAAGTTATATAAGAGGATATTAATATAAATAATATATATATATAAATAAAGTAAATAACTACTTCTTAATCTTATTTATAATTAAGTGAGTTGAGAAGTATAGTATATATTAAGTTTAATTAGCCTTATTTAAGTATTAATTAAATCTATATAAAGATATAATATCTTTATAAGGTACTAAAACTAAGTAATATAAAGGAGTTTTATATAAGCTTTAATATATTTAGCTTTAATTTATAGAGATTAGATCTAATTACTATAGTTCTTACCTTTAAAAAGAAAGAAAAGAAGTACTCAGCGCTAAATAGTAACGAAAATAGTCCTAGTAAATATTATTATAAAAATACTAGCCTGAATCGCACGGTCAACCTTTCTAAAAAAAGCCTGGAAATCTTATAGGAGCTAACTATTAGTATTAAATTAAAATATTTAATTATAATAAATAAATTAAAGGAGATAGATAATAAGATTAAGAATATCTTAGCTAGATATTAAATATATAGATTAAATAAAAGTAATTTAGAACTAAATAAGATTAATTAAGTCTAATTAATATAATAGAGAATAATATAGAGGGTAATTAAAAATTTAATAATAATAAATAATATTAGTTCTCTAAGAATAGTATTTTTCAATTTTATTTTATAATAACTTATAATCCTATTTCCCTTAGAAAGATTGATATAGATTTTATTTAGAGTAGATTAATATTAAATAGTTTTAATAAACTAATTAGTATTAAATAATTTTAATAAAACTAATATTTTCTAGGCTTAGTATTAGAAGCTAGTTTATTAAATTTTATATTTAATTTTATTTATTTATTTAAACTATCTTTTAAATTATATTTTTTAAAATAATAAGTCTTCTTATTATTTATTTATTATTAAATATTTTAGATTAATTATATTAGGGCTGATTAAATCTTTATATTATAATTTAATAATATTTAGATAAAATTATTATATTAATAACTATAATAGAAATAAATTAATATAACTTTACTATTAATTATATATAATTTATATTATCTAGTATTTAATATATTTAATTATTTAACTTTAACTTATATTCTATCCTTTTAACTAGTATTTAATACTTAATAAGTTTAATTATTACTAAGCACCTTTATTTCTATATTAATATATATAATTAAGGTCCTATTACTTTAAACAACCCTATATATAATAAAGCTAAAAAGAAGGAAAAGTATAGAATATAAATTATAGCTATATATAACTTACTTATTAATAATATAAATAAGGAGATTTAAACGCTTCTAAAATTAAAGTCTTATTAATACATTAGTATTAAAGACTTTTATAAGAATATATTTAAAATTAACTATATTATAAGTCACCCTAATTAATACTGAATATTGTTGAATTCTTTTATTTAAAAGGAGCGCTAGTACTATATAAAGATAATTATCCTTTATATTAATATTAATAAGGAGTTCTATAATAAAAAATAATATTCTAAGTATATCTAGATTAAGATTAAGACGCGTGGTCCTTTTAAAATATATACTAGCAGCGCTAGCTTCTTTAAAAATATATATAGTAATATATAGAGCTAAATAGAGCTATATAGAGGTATATTAATATAAATAATATTTATACTTAAATAAATATAACGCTTACTCTCTAGCTAAGGCGGTTAAGAAGAAAATTATAAAGAATAGTATATATCAGGCCTAATCCTTCCTACTAGGATATTAACTAAATATGTATAGAAACGATATATAACTATAAAAGATATAAAAAGATAAAGATAAGTAATATAGAGATATTTTATAAAAACTTTAATATATTTAATCTTAATTAACTTTAAATAAATTTAATTAATTTAATTCCCTTCTTTAAAAAAAGAAATAGAAAGCGCTCCGCGTCGGATAATAATAAAAATACCTTAAGTAAATATTATTACTTGAATAACAGCCTTAATTACTTAGTTAAGTTAATTAAATAAAGCTTTAAGATACTTTAAAAGGTAACTAAAGATATAATAACTAGATATTAGATAACACTAGATAAAATAAAGAAAATAAAGATTAAGATTAAGATTATATTAAAGAGTTTTTATTAAATAAAGGTAATTAAGATTATTTAAACCTAAGTACTATAATATAAAACGATATAAGGAGTAATTAAGAATATTACACGCTTTTTTACTAAGATTAATAGTTAATAAGGTAGTATAGATTTAATTTATAATTAACGATAATAAATAGTACTAATTAATAAAAAGTAAAAGATTAATAGAATTAAAATTTTCTTAATAATATCTATTAGTTATATCTTATAGTAATTTATAATCCTACTTTCCTTAGAAATTTTTTAAATATATTATTTTTTCTAGAGCTAATTAATATATTTTCCTTTTAAAGCTAATTAGTATAATTTCTTTTTAAAGATAATTAATATAGTTTTCCTTTTAGAACTAATTAGTATAGTTATAACTTTATAAGAAGAAAAAGTATAAAGCTCTAAATAATAGTAAAGATATCTTTATATATAAAAAACTCTTTAATTATCTAATCGGCCTAGCCTTAAATATAGATAAATAACTTAGAAATATACTATTTAAATATAATAAGAGTATTAATAATAATATTCAGAACTTTAATTCTTAATTTAATACGTCTACTCCTTAATTAATTATAAATAGTTATAAAATATACTCAATCTCTCCCCTTTATTATATAATACTATAAATTTAATATTTTTATTGTCGCTAAGTCTTTAATCTACTCTATTTAGCGCTAAGAACTATATAATTAAATCTATATAATATCGTTCAGACGTGATTAGAGTTATTTAGATATAAAAAAGATATATAAGATAAAATAATATAGATAAAAAGTATTGTTTAGAGAAAATTTTTTCTATTTATTATTATTAATTTATTAATTTTTACTATTTATTACTATTAAGTTTCTGATTTAATCCTAATTATATTATTTAGATTTAAGCGATTCTATTCCTTTTATTTTTATCTATATCTCAGCCGCGCTTTATAAGATTCTTAAAAATAGCCTTAAGCTTATTTTCTATATTAATTAGTTTTTTTAATACTTTCTTATATTAAGTCCTAAGACTATACAGCGTAGTTCGGAGGTAATTTAGATTATTATATAGAAAACTAGTGAATAACGTATACTAGTAGACTTTATTAATATAGATATATTATTTATATTAGTATAGCCTTATATAGTTCTATTTAGTATTATATATTAATATATACTCCTCTAAAGAGCCCTTCGGCGGCTATATAAGTAATAAAAAAATTAGATAAATATAACGTTATATAGTATTGGTATTAATATATACTATATTACTCCTCTTTACTTATAATATATAGTAGATATTTCTTTATATAGTATATATATTCTCTCTAAATAAAGTTATTAATAATATTTAATACTAATTAAGATAACTTATAATATAAATAAAGGTAATAAAGTTAAGATGAGATAATTTTAAATTAATATTATAATAAACTCTTATATTAAGAAGAGATTAAATATCTCTATTAATAATTATTATAAGTTTTTTTTAAGTAGTAGTGAACTTCGTTGAAGCTAGTATATAATAAATAATAATAAAAATAGTCCTAGTAAAAAAAACTTAACTAGATATATTAACTATTTTAATATTATTATTAATACGTTAATTATATTTAAATCACGCTATATAAAGTAGATATAGGTTGAATAGTATTAAAAAATTTTAATTTCTTTTAAACACCGTTAATCTAGGTTGTTTAGAGAAAAATACGTAAAATATATATTTACTTTTTTAGAAAATATAATTTAAAAGATAGTTTAAATAAGGAGTGAAAATTAGATAAATAATTTATATACTAATATTTACACTAGCCTATATAGAGTTATAGTTTTAAAAATATTATTTAGAGTTAACTAACTCTTTAAATTTATTCAGTCTTAATTAACTTTAAAATAAAATAGTATTAATTAACTCTAAAAAAAATAAAATTACTACGGTTTACTAGAAAGTATAGGTGAAAAGTATTGGTTAAAGAAAATTCCTTTTATTTATTATTTTTTTCTCGCTAATTTATATTACCTATTACTATTAACTTCTTAATTTTATCCTTATTATATAGTTTAGATTTAAATAGTTCTATTCTCTTTATTTTTACCTATATCTTAGTAACGCCTTAAAGTAATTATTAAAGTAGTATTAATCTTATTATCTAGCTTATTTAATATATTTAATAGCTTTTTACACTTTATTCTTAAGTTATTTATTATTATTAAAAGATCTTAAAGCGTTTTATTTTTACTTATCTCTATATTATTCTTCTTAATAGTATTATTAATCTTATTCCTTATATTTTTATACTAGTAAAGCGCTCCTGTATAGAGTTAATTAGTATAGTAATAAAGTAAATTAAGCCTAATATATATTATTTATTAAGTAAACTTTCTTAGATAAGGAGCAATTATAATATCTATTAATATAAAGGTATTATTTATATTAATATATTTTTAAATAACTAGGTTCAGCTTTATATATTATTATATACATTATTATAAAGGTTGATAAATCTAAAGTATATAATAAAGAGTCTATAATTCTTATTATAATCAGTATATTATTTTTCACTATAAAACTTATATTTAGTAACCTTATAATATAGTGTTGCGCGGATATAATATAAGTATTACTTCTAAATAATATATTTTAGCTCTATTTAATAATAGTTAATATTAAATAAAATAACTTATAACCTAGTTAATAGTGAAAAGGGCTGTATAGTCTAGTTTAATAATAATTTTACGTCTTAATTTCCTACTTAAAACCTTCTAAATTTATTTATTGTTTTTTTCTACGAAATAACTTATAGTAGCGTCGATATAATCTATATAGAGATTAAATAGTAATATTTTAGATATTTTAGATAAAGTAAATATATTTATAGCTGAATAATAATATCTTAAGTTAATTAGGTAATTTTTAAATTATATAGAGTAAATTAATATTAATAGAATTTTAATACTATTATTAATATAATAATTATATATAAATAAGACTATATAAATCTAATTAGAGATAAATAGTATTAAGATATATTAATTTACCCTAAAGCTATAGATCTAAACTATTTAGGGATAAATATATAGTATATTTACTTACTTTTCTAGAAGATTTAATTAAAAAGATAATTTAAATAGGATTATAAAGAATACTTAAACTATTTAATATTAAAGTTTATATTAACTTAATATAGTACTAGTATAATTAGAACTATTTAATATTAATTAGATAAATAATTCTAAATTCTTATTATAATTATAATCTAGTATTTTTTTCTTTATTTTTATATTTCTTATCCTTTACTAATCTCCAATTGCTTTAAATTAGATATAAATACCTCTATATATTATTATTTAACTTTATTCACCTCTTTACTAGTATATACTAGCCCTATATAGCGCTTAATCTTTCTAAGTAATAAGTTCTTTCTTTATATAATCTTAAACATCTCTAATAAGTCTCCCTTACTATTACTTAAAATTAAAATAGGGTATTAACCTATACTATTAAATAGTTTACTTTAAGATATTTTAAATATACTATAACTTTTACGCTAATTAGAGCTGTATAGAGTTATAGGGTTAGATTTAATATCTCTTATTCCTATATTCTCTTATTTTTAGGTAGGTTAGACTGTATTAAAGCTGCTTATAAATACTTATATAATTAATTACTTTAACTAGCGGTGCTAGTTATTTAATAAGACGAATATTAGTTTTAATTAAGAGTATTATATATCTAGAAGAAGGTAACTATCCTAGTTATAATTTATATTAGTTATCTTATAATAGTGGCTAGCCTACCGCTTAAATATTTTCTTTTATTTAATTCTAATCAGGTTTTCTTTATCTCTTTAAGGTAATAGAAAGTGATATTTAATAATAATTATAATTTACTAGTAGATTTATATAATAAAATTAAGACTAAACTTTATTAATAATCTTTATAATTTTTAACTTAATATTATTATTCTAGTTAGGAAAGATTCTCCGCCATAATTACTTAATATATAAGATTAAAAAAGGTAATTATTAGAGTTAAATATAAGGCTAGTAGTCTTATATAGTACTAGAAGGGCTAGATGGATATAAATTAAGAATCTAAATAAAAGTAAATAAAGTTATATAAGAGTAAACTATATAATCTCACTTCTATTTTTATTAATTAAAACGCTTTTATTATATAGCTAATAGATAACTATTTAATTTAAAGTCTAGAAAAGATTTTATACTTAGTCTTACTTATTTTTAATATTAATCTAATATAGTTTAGGTCCGCGCGATGGCTAATTACTTTATAAATAGATAGTAATTAAAGTAAGTTATAAAGTATTAGTATATTACTACTTATATATTAATACTTATTATATCTATTATATCTTATTCTTATTATTAAATAATTTATTACGGTCCTAATATATACCTTTTTAGAGATAATATAAGAAGATATTTACTAGTTAATTCTAATCAAAGCCACTATATAGCGAATAGTAGTATTTAGTATTAGATATAATATTATAAGATTAATTAAGCTTAGTATAGTCTGATATATTATATATAAGATTATTCAATACTATTATAATCTATTTAAGATTATACTACGTCTAGGCTTAAAATATATTTATAGAGAATAACTAAACTTAGTTGCTAAGTTATAATATAAGATTATTTACTAATTAAAATACCTTATATAGCCCTTCTTAAGATCTGACTAGTCTTAGCCCGATTATTAAAAAACCGCTTAGTTTAGAAAATAGGTATTTATTATTAAATACTAAATATTACTCTTATTATTATCTAAATAAGGTGAATTAGTAAAAGTAAATAGAGCTTTCTTTTATTCTTAAAGTTATTTAAGTTATAGAAAATAAAAGCTGTTTCTTATTATCTTAATTTTAATCTAAGTAATTAAAAGGATTTAGAGTTAATTAATCTTAATTATTACTATCTTTATTTTCTTTAAACTGATTAAGGAACTCTTATATACTTAATATAACCTTAGTTTCTTCTTTCTTTAAATCCTTTAAATTCTTTTTATTATTATTATAGGTTTTACGTTTAGTCTTAGTTTAGAATATATAAAGTATATTTATCCTAATCTTATTAATTTTATTCTATTTACTTATAAATAATATTGATAGAGAGTTCGGATTAAAGAAAAACTAGTTAAATAAATAAATTACTTAGTAAATTTATATTAATCTAGCTAGGAATATAATATAACTCCTTATTATATAGAATATTCCTATTTTAGTTAATCTTAATATATTAGTAAAATAATTAAGAGAATATTCTTTTATTTATTAAAAGTACTATTCCGGGGTGATTAATATTATAGAGAGAGTATTCACGCTTATAAATAGCTTAAAAGTATAATATAATTAATTAATACTTAAATTAAGATTATAATCCTAAGTTTACTATTATTTAGCCCGAATTTATAATTAACGGAGGTTTTATCTATATAGATAAATCTTATTAATAGCTTGTTAAACCTATTAGAGTAATATAATCCTCTACTTCTAATACTATTTATCTTTAATATATTAATTAATATGGATTATATAATTAAGTAGACGTTGTTATATCTAAGTATATCACTATAATATACCTTTAGATACTAGGGAACAGAATATATAAGTAATATATTAGTATAGAAAAAAGCTAGTTAGCTTTATATAGATTTATTATATAGTATTTTCAATATAATTATTAGCTTAACGAAGTGAAATAGTTATATTCTTCTCTACTAGCCTTAGGATCTTCTTTATTATAAATATAATGAATATTATAATCTTTTCTTACACCTTTAAAGTTCTCTATATATCGCTGGATAGGGTTATTTTAATATATATAAGTAAAATCTATTTTATAAATAGACTACTCTACTATATTCAGTTCCTTTTATATATAGGAAATATTATATCCTACTTTATATATCGAAGCTATAGATCTTCTAGTAGAGAGAGTCTTATACTTAGTATTATTAAAGAAGTTAAGATAATTAATTAGGTTTATAAAGAGAATATAAAGAGTTAAGATAGAGATAATTAGGCTAGTAGAATATTATTATAGCTATATAGTAATTATAAAGAGCTCTAGAGCTAGTTCTATCAAGTAAGTATATATATATATAATAACTTATTATAATAAATAAGAATATAGTTATTTAAAAAGGATTAATATTAATTAAAGAAGTATTATATAGGTTTAATTACTAATAATTAAGGTTAATTAGATTAATGTAAATTCTTTCTTTCATCTTAACTATATTAATAGTATAGATAAGTAGTAAAGTTCTTTAAGAATTTAGAATAATAGATATACTCTAGAATAGTATATATATAGTTTATAATAAATTAATCTAGCTTAGGAATAAACTAAATAGGGTCGCGTAATTATATTTATTAACTTTTATTATAAATTAGATCTAGTTATTAAATAAACTATTAAAGCTCCCTAATAATAATAATAAGAAAGTAATATAATCCCTAATAATAATATATAAGATATTAAATAATCGTTTTTTTAAGTAGGAAATAATTATATTCACGATATAAAAGGAGACGTTATTTAGGGTAATAAAGTAGAAAAGAGAGTAAACGACTAGGATTAAGAGTAATTAATAAATAAATAGAAGTATTAAAGTCTAATATATAGGAAATAAAGCTAGTTGATAATAAATTAAAGTTTAATATATAGAAAATAGAGCTAGTTAATAGCGGATTAGAGTTTAATATATAGGAAATAAAACTAGTTAATAAAGAATTAAAATCTAATATATAGGAAATAAAGCTAGTCGGCGGAGAATTAGAATCTAATATATAGGAAATAAAGTTAATAAGTAGAGGACTAAACGCTAGTATATAGAAATTAGAGTTAAGTAATAGAGAACTATAATTAAATATTAAGGAATTAAAATTAAGTAATAATATCACGAGTTGAACAGCTATAATAATAGGTAATAGAGAATAGGTTTAGAAGCTAAGTAGGATTCTTATAATATAAAGATAGTAATAAATAAGTTTAGGTATTAAATAGGTTTAAATAATAAATAAATTTAGAAGTTTAAGAATAAATAATATTAATTAGTATTAATTAAGTATGTTTCTAGGTAAAAACCTATAAATATTTAAATAAGAATTTATAAGCGTTTAATAGATAAGTTTAAGTAATAAATAGATTTAAATATTTAAAAGTTAATAGTATTAACTAATGTAGATTAAATATATTTTAAGATAGAAATCTATAAGTATTTAGATAAGAATTTATAAGCGTTTAATAAATAAGTCCGGGTAATAAATAGATTTAAATATTTAGAGGTTAGTAATGTTAACTAGCGCGGATTAAATATATTTTAAGGTAGGAACCCGTAAGCGTTTCTAAGTAAAAACTTATAAGCGTTTAGATAAGAACTTATAAGTATTTAAATAGAAACCTATAAATATTATAATCCTATTCTTTAATATTATTACTAATCCTATCTAGGTTGTAATTTATATTAATATAGTTATACTATTCTATATTTATCCTAAAATATCTTGAATTAATTCTAGAGAAGTTAGTTGATCCTTTATAGCGTTATATAGCTTTATATATTATCTTTTATATATATATACTCTTAATTCACTGTATATAATTATGTTCAGCTATAATTATTATATTAATAATAGTATTTTAGTATTAATATATTTAATTAAACTTATCTTATTATTATTTAAACCTAAATTAGAGTGAATAATATTAAAGATACTTAAACTATAGAGATTAAAGCTATTAAAAATATTTTAATAAAAAATATTAATAAAAAGATTTAAATTATTCCTAGAATAGATTATTTAATAATATATTTATATATATTACTTTAATATTAAGTGAAGAGGAGTAATAGAAGAAGATATAATTATTATAGATAATAATCCTATCAACTAGATATATTATATATTAAGAAGAAAAAACGTGTGCTAGTAAAATTATAAATAGAGCTAAATAATAATATATAAAAACGTTTAGATTTAATTTAAAGGATTTAAAGACTAATATAAAATTAAGTACTTAAATATAAAGGAAAGAGTATTAGGTTATAATTATAATTAATATTTAATAAAGTTAAATAGCTTATAGATCTAATTAATACTAAATAACCTTTAAAAAACTAATACTTAATATAAACTAGTATAAATATTAGTATATAAAATTATTTATATAATTTCTATTATTAATTTAAATTATCTTTTTAAAAAAATCTTTTAAAAAGGTAAATAAATATATTATATATTTACCGCTATATAATCTAGATTAGTTACTTTAAGGTTAATTACTCTAACTTAAGTACTAATTATCTTTATTTTAATATATTAATCTATATTTAGTCTTAAGCATTATATTAATTATATAATTAAGATATTATTATTACTTAATTACTTTAAATTACCGTCTTTAACTTTATATAGCTTTATTTAACTTTAAACACCTTTATTCAATACTAAATATAATTAATATAACTAGAACTATTATATCTAAAGTCTTTAATACTTATTAAATTATAATCGCTCCTATTTTAAAGCTAAATATATTTAATATAGTTAAAATTATTATATCTAGAATTCTTAAGCTCTATTATAATATAATTACCGCCGTTAAGAAGTATTTAATTAAATATTATAATATAAATATCTAGCCTCTATTTAAACTTTACTCTAAATATATAATTAGTATTAAGAACTACTATTTAAATATACTTACTTTTAAATTTATTATAGATTACTTTAATTAATATTAAATACTATTAATATTTATTATTTAAGGTATATAAATACCGCGTTAAGATAGTCCTCTATTATCTATCTATAAAGAAGGAATTCTACAGCGAAAAACAGTATTCTAAGTATTATATATATAAATAGGAAAAACGCGAACTATTTAACCTTTATATAGATACTATAGGATTGTTTAATAAAGCTTATAATAATATATAGTATTAAATATAATTATTTAAGAGTTTATTAATATAAATAGTATCTCTTTATTAATAAGGGTGATAATTACTTATTATTTAAGATAGTTAAGAAAGTTTAGTATATTATTAATATATATTAGGTTATATCTACCCTACTTAATTATTAACTAGATTTTAATAAAAATAGTTTACCTACGCTTTAAGATAAAGTCGAGTAGAAATAAAGGAAATAGAATTATTTAGATTTAAAAGACTTTATATAGATTAAGTTTTATAATTATCTATTTAATTAGTCCTATAAGCGGGAGCTATGGTACCGGGGCCCCAGTACCATAGCTCCGGTGGCAAAAAAACAACCCCCGACTACTATATCTTCAATCGATGGTACTAGGGCATTTCTTATAAAGTATTTAAAAAATTTATATAGCAATCTTATAGAGCTTTAATAGGGCTATAAATATATATACTTATTTCCTAATTTAGTTAGCGGCTTATTAATATATATAAATTCTTAAGTAGGGTCTTTTTTTTGAAATTTTCTAACTTTTAGGCGATGGTACTCGGTCAAATCTTATAAAGTATTTAGAATATTTATATATATAAAATGCTTATATAGACTAGTAGTATATATAAATAAAATATTTCCGAATTTAGTTAGCGCGTTCCTATAGTACTATATATTTTTATATAGATTTCTAAAATTTTAAACTTTAAGCGATGGTACCCGGTCAAATCTTGTGAGCTCTTTTAAAACTTTATATATATATATTTTAGAGCTTTAAAAGGGCTATATATAGCAGGCTAAATTTTGAAATTATATAAATAGAAAAAAAAGTTATGATTTATTTTAAATTTTCCAGTATAAATTTAAACTTTTTAAACTAAAGTCGATGGTACCCGGTCAAATCTTGTGAACTCTTTTAAAACTTTATATATATATATTTTAGAGCTTTAAAAGGGCTATATATAGCAGGCTAAATTTTGAAATTATATAAATAGAAAAAAAAGTTATGATTTATTTTAAATTTTCCAGTATAAATTTAAACTTTTTAAACTAAAGTCGATGGTACCCGGTCAAATCTTGTGAACTCTTTTAAAACTTTATATATATATATTTTAGAGCTTTAAAAGGGCTATATATAGCAGGCTAAATTTTGAAATTATATAAATAGAAAAAAAAGTTATGATTTATTTTAAATTTTCCAGTATAAATTTAAACTTTTTAAACTAAAGTCGATGGTACCCGGTCAAATCTTGTGAACTCTTTTAAAACTTTATATATATATATTTTAGAGCTTTAAAAGGGCTATATATAGCAGGCTAAATTTTGAAATTATATAAATAGAAAAAAAAGTTATGATTTATTTTAAATTCTCTAGTATAAATTTAAACTTTCTAAACTAAAGTCGATGGTACTCGGTCAAATCTTGTGAACTCTTTTAAAACTTTATATATATATATTTTAGAGATTTAAAAGGGCTATATATAGCAGGCTAAATTTTGAAATTATATAAATAGAAAAAAAAGTTATGATTTATTTTAAATTTTCTAGTATAAATTTAAACTTTCTAAACTAAAGTCGATGGTACCCGGTCAAATCTTGTGAACTCTTTTAAAACTTTATATATATATATTTTAGAGCTATAAAAGAGCTATTTATAGCAGGTCTAATTTCTAAATTTAGTAAATAGAATAAAAAGTTATTAAGTAGAATAGCTTTTTTTTATTTAATATTTAATTTTTTAGCTAAGTCTTTTCACTTTTACTACCCGGCTTTTACTTTTATTTTCTAAATTTTTTTTTTATTACTTAGCTTTTATCTTTATTATTTAACTTTAGACTATATAATATAATATAATTAATATAAATTTTAATATTTAAATTTTAAGTTATATAACGCGATATAATTAATAATTAAAATATTTAATATAATTAATTATTTTAATTAATTATTAGATTTTATTTAATTATTAAACTTTATTTAAACTTTATATTTAATTAATTAATTATTAAACTTTATTTACTTATTTATTTAATTATTAAACTTTATTTAATTATTTCTATTAATTATTAAACTTTATGTAATTATTTTAATTAATAATTAAACTTTATTTAATTATTTTAATTAATTATTAAACTTTATTTAATTAAATATTTAATATTTATTTAATTATTAAACTTAATTTACTTATTTATTTAATTATTAAACTTTATTTAATTATTTATTTAAATATTAAACTTTATTTAATTATTTTAATTAATTATTAAACTTTATTTACTTATTTATTTAATTATTAAACTTTATTTAATTATTTTAATTAATTATTAAACTTTATTTAATTATTTTAATTAATTATTAAACTTTATTTACTTATTTATTTAATTATTAGACTTTATTTAATTATTTATTTAATTATTAAACTTTATTTAATTATTTTAATTAATTATTAAACTTTAAAGTTTAATTAATTAATTATTATACTTTATAATTAAAATAATTAATTAAACAAAGATTAAACCTTAATAATATTATTATAAGAAAGAAGATTTTCTTCTACTTTTTTCTTTTCTTTATTATAATAACGATTATATAATCTAGATTATATTATTATATCTTTATATTATATTTTTATATTATATCTTTATATCTTTATATCTTTATATTATATTTTTATATTATATCTTTATATCTTTATATCTTTATATCTTTATATCTTTATATCTTTATATCTTTATATTATTATCGCTATCTTATTATCGCTATCTTATCATCGCTATCTTATTATTACTATCTCGTTATCACTACCTCGTCGTCGCTACCTTGTCGTCGCTAAATTTTTTTAATATCTTTTAAAGATGTCGACTTCTATTCTAAATTCTAATAATATTAATATTATTCCTACTAAAGTTGAATATATTTCGGATATATTCGCTTATAATAAAGAATTTCAAGTCTTAATCTGTACTAGCTGCCGCTCAGCTGTTAAAAAAATTGATATAAAGTCGCATATTATTCAAAAACATAAAGAATATAAGAATATTAAGACGATTACGAATATATTAGAAATAAGCGAAGGATTAAATATAGAAAATCCTCAAGATATTAAGCTTCCGAAGTTTAATCAATATTATTTTCAAGATTTAGATATAATATCTAATTTATATCGCTGCCAAAAATGCGAATATGCGGTTTTATCTTATAAAAAAATAAAAAATCATTTAAATCAGCAACATAACGCGAATCTTCGGCTTATTAAGAAAGAGAATTTATATTTAGAAAATCAAAACGGGCAAAGATTTTCTAATAGTATAAGTCTACCGTTTTTTATTATAAAAGAAAAAGAAAAAATTGAGAATTCGTCTAAAAATATCGATTCTTCTGAAAATATTAGTTCTTCTAAAGATATCGATTCTATAAAAGATATTCAATATAAATATTTTAATAATATAAAAGAAAAGGAAAATAAAATATATAAAGAATTAAAAATAAAAGAGGTAGAAAGCGAAGAAAAAGAGCTATCCAGCTTTTTACTTAATACGAATTATCACGAATTTCTTAAGGATCTAGATATTAATAAACTATTATTATTAATACAAACACCTATCGAAAAAACCGATAAAGTTTTATATATAATATATAAACAAACTAAATCGCTATGTTTTAAAATCGAAGAAAAAATTAAATTTTTTAATAAAACAACGCTATCGATTCTTCAAGACGATAAAAAAGAATATAATAATACAAAACCGTTTAAAATATTACAAAACCAATCTACTAAGGATCAGTACTATAGAGAAATAGCTTTATTAGTTGTATTCTATTTTCGAATTTTTATACGAAAAGAATACGAAATTCCTATAATAAAATTCGATAAAAAAATTACTACCGCCTTAGAAAATATAAACATCGATATTGAAAAATATATAGATATATCTAATAATAACCCTAACGATAACGAAAAAATTGATATATTAAATATATTAGAAGATACTTATATATATCTTATTATCGCCTTAATAAAACAAGATATAAAAGCTATAGATTTTGAAAAGTTTTCAAAATTTAATAATCTATTAATAGCTTTTTTTATTATACGAAATATTGATCCAATTAATAAGGTTTTTAAAACCGAAGAAACGATAGAAAAAAGTTCTAGTACTTTAATATATACTATTCGACTTTTTTCAATTAAATTTATTGAAATAAACTATAATATCGCTATTAAAGAAGGAAAAACATATAAAATCGATGATTCTCTTATAAAAATTCGAAATAAATATCTAAATAATTATTCTTTTAATAGTTTTAGCGAGCTAGTAAATATACGCGCTTATTTACGAAATATCGCTATAAATACTAATAGTAAACCAACGATTAATGAGGTTTCTATAGATAAAATCGAATATTTAAATACTTCGCTAGATATATCAAAACTAGAATTCTTTTTTAAAGAATTAATAAATCGATGTTCGAATCTTTTATATAATAATCTATTAGATATTTCAAAAGACGACTTACTTTATAAAATCAATCTAAATTTAATAAAAGACGATATAAATAATAAATCTATAAGATTTTATTTTAAAGATTCTAGTAATCTTACTAGCTGGAATAATTTTTTATTAAAAAGATTATTTAATCCTAATAGTTTTAGTAAAAAACTAGTAAAAAATATATCTAATAAAGGACCTATATTTCGAAAATCTGAGGTTTTTAAATGGATAAAAGCTAGAAATAATATTCTTAATATATTTCTTGTTTTATTTTATTCGATTTCTGGATCACCGCCTAGACCAGAAGAATTATTACAAATAAAATACCAAAATACGCTAGAAACTCAGCTTAGAAATATATATATTGATAATATATCTAATCTAGTCCAGATTAATCTTAATTACCATAAAGGAATATCGATAACTCGAAGAGATAAAGAAAATATTCGATTTTTACCGCAGGCGCTAGGCGATCTAATAAAAATATATTTATTATTAATTCAACCGTTTTATCTATATCTAAAACTCCATGTTTTAGATAAAAAATCAGAAATATCGAATATTGAATATTTTTTCGAAATCGATAATAAAAAATTGATAACGAAAAATCTAATTGATAATTTTATATTATATTCAATTGAATTACTTAATAATAGTATTCGGCCTAGCGAATAGCGTCATCTATGTCGATATATTATAAAAAATAGAATTCTAGACTATGGCGAAGATCTTAGTGATAGTGAAAACGAAATAGAAGATTTACAAGCGAATTCTTCTACTAAAATTTATAATTCTCGATATTCGCGTAATCTAACTACATTTAGTAATAAAGATATCGATATCTATAATAAATCGAAGAGTTTAAGCTTAAAATATTTTAAATATTTTAACTTATTAAATCCGGAATTTGAAAACTCCGATTCTAAGCTTTTAAAACTTAATATAAAAAATCCTTCTAAAAAACATTCTCGCCAAGCTAGTACTACTAAAGATATTCAAATATATAAAAGAATTCGAGGAAATTCAACTAGTCAAAATCTATATAAGGATTTTGATATAGAAGAACGCGATTTAATTATTTTTTCAATAAATCTAACCGAAGGATTAAAACGATTTTTTAAAAATAAATTAGCGATATTCAAATCTATAGAGCAAAAAAAAGCTATAGAAGCTATATTCGAAAAAACTCCTAGAATTATATATATATCGGCTACTGGATCGGGAAAAAGTTTATTATTTCTATTACCAGCTTTTTTAAAACCAGAAGAAATAACGCTTGCTATTATTCCTTTTATAGCTTTAAAAGACGATCTATATAATAAAGCTATCGAGCAAAATATCGATGTCGAAATATTCGAAAATTCTATTAATAATTATTCGTCTTTACAATTAATTTCTATGGAAACGATTGAATCGGATAAATTTATTGAATTTATTAAAAAAAATAGCCCTAAAAAGACTATTCGCTTAGTAATCGATGAAGCTCATATTATTATTACGCAAGCTTCTTTTCGCTGGAGTACGAAATATATTAAAACGATTAATAAATATAAAATTCAATTAATATTTATAACGGCGACACTTTCGCGAGAAATACAAGCTTTATTATTTAAAGAATTAAATATTACTAATAATATACTAATAAAGGCATCAACTGAGCGAAATAATATTAGTTATAATATAATAAATATTCCAGACGAAAAATCCGAAATAGAATCGCTAGAAGAATTTATTAATAATAAAATTCAACCGAATATAATACCTGGCGAAAAAGCTATTATATTTACAAATTCCTATATAAATGTTGATAAAATAGCGAAAAAATTTAATTATTTAAGCTATGATAGTCGATATACACCTGAAAAGAAAAAAGAAATATTTAAAAATTGGATTAATAAGCCAGAAAACTATTTTATAGTTTCTTCTACCGCTTTAAGCCATAGAATCGATTATAAAGCTATTCAATATATTATTCATATATATAAAAAGCAAAATTTTATAGATTTTCTACAGGAAGTCGGTCGAGCTGGTCGAGATAATAAGAATTCTTATTCTTATTTCTTTATAAGATTAAATCAGTATAATCTAATAAACGAAAACCCGCCTAATTTTGAAAATAATATTGAATCTTTCCAAAATATTGATAAATTCTATTTATTACGGTATATAAACGAGAAAATCTGCCGTCGACGAATAATTAACTATTATTTACAAGATAAATTTCAAGAGGAATGCAATATATTACAAAATAAATGTGATTTATGTTTAGAAAGATATAATATATATTCTAATAAAGCGGAAAATCAGATTAACTTCGAAAATTTTAATATAAAAAACCGAATTTCTTTCGAAAATCAACTAAATATATTAAAATCAAAATGTGCCATATGTTTTCGAAATAAAGAATATAATCTAAGTTTAGATCATAGATCTGAGGACTGTATATTTAAATCTAATAAAGATTTAAATAACGATCTAGGGCGATTATTAAAAAAATTAGAAAGAGAATCACTATTAAAACCTGGAACCGCTTGTTTTAAATGTTTATTACCACAAAATATTTGCCTTTCTAAGGAAAATATTGAATATAATAAAGACTGTGAATATCCTTGGCTTATTCTTCTATAGATTATAGCTTTATATCGAAATTTTCTTACTAAAAACTATCAACATCAATTTTTCGAAAAATATAATATTAATAACTTTACTATCGAGGATTTAACGATTCTAATAAGTCAGCCATCGACTATATTTAATACGGATTGTATAAAAGCTATTAATATTATATCGGATTTTAATTATAACGACTTTATATCTTCTAATACTTCTATATCTTCTATTCAGAATTTCGACGATAATAATATAGAAAATCAGGATTATCAGGAAAATTCAATTATAGAAGATTTTCCTATAGAAAGAGCTAAAGAAATATTTGAAATCGAAGATATCGCGAATATTAATATATCACAAGATAATTACTTGGAAAATATTAGTAATAATAGTGAAAATGATGAATTTTTTGATGATAATAATCTAGATATTAAATCTAGTCTTTTCTTTTTAAAAGAAAATGAAGAAAAAATAATAAAAATAAAAGAAAAAAAAGAAAAAATTAATATCGAAGAAATTTTTGAAGATAATAGTCTAGATATTGAATCTAGTCTATTATATATTCAAGAAAACGAGAATCGAATAATAAAAGATAAGAAAAGCCGGGATTTTATTAATAATATTATTAATAAGTTCGAATTCTTAGACGATCGATGTATTTTCTGTTTTTTTAATAAAAAAGATTATAAAGAACACGGTATTAATAGCTGTATAATATATAAAGATATATTTAAGCAGAGTTATGCGAAATATAAAAGCGGAAGTCGAATATATAACAAAGTTTTAAAAGAAGAAACTAAAATCGAATTTTCTGGTAAAAAATCAAAGAATATCGAAATCTGCTCACAATGTTTTTTACCGATATCTATATGTTTTCAAAGTCGAAATCAGTATAATAATTCGCTAAAATATTGTATTTTATATACAGGAACTTGGTCGCTATATTTTTCGATATATAAATATCGAAAATCGAATTTATTTCCATTTTATTTATATAGCGAGGAATATAAGGATTCAAATCAATTAGGATTTGAAAATTATATTAGTAATATAGATAATAGTCGATATAAGTTAGGATCGAAAGCTTGGATTTTATTATTAGAATTCTTCGAAAAAGAAAACGAGTTTTTTAATTAAAAAAAAGAATTATATTTAAGAGAAGGAATATTAAATAATACAAGTATAAATAGAATATATATATATATATTTTTATAGGAAATAAGATTAGAATAATTAAAGTATATAGAAAAGAATTTTAAAATCTAAAGTTTTATTCTAAAGATTTTTATATAAAGAAAAGTTAAATTTTATATTTAAGATTAGAAATCTATATAATTCTTAATAAGAATAATAGATATATATTATATATTAAGTATAATAAGGTATATATTTTAAAATATAATTAGATTTTTAAAAGAATATTTAAAAGAAAAGAAATAAAGATTAATATATTAAGAGTTAAATTAAATATTAAAATATATATAAAATAATAATAACTCAATGAATTTATAAGTAAAAAGAATAAAATATAAAATATAGAAAGAATATTATATAAAATATTTTATATAAAAAATAATTATTTAATAAGTTTATTAATTCTAATCCTAAAAAATAAATTTAAATACTAAGTAAAAAAAATAAACGCCGGGTAGTAAGAGTGATAGCTAAGCGCCGAGTAATAAATATAATAGCTAAGCGCCGGGTATTAGGTATAACAGCCGAGCGCCGGGTAATAAAGGTGAAGAGACTTAGAAAATTAGATTTTTAGAAAAATAATTTATTTTAGCTAATAACTTTCTTATTTATTTATATAATTTTAAGATTAGACCTTCTATTTACAGGCCTAATATAGCTCTATAATATATATATATAAATTTTTCTAATTATTTTTAAGAATATCTTAGTACTTTTAGATTCAGAATCCGATTTAGAATTTAATACCCGAAAAGTTATTATACCGATTCGGGATTAAAATATATAAAAGTATAATTTAGAATTCAATTTAAAACTATATATTTATTACCCGAAACCTTATTATACCGATTCGGGATTAAATTTACTTAAATTAAATTTTAATTAAATAATCCGATTCGGAATTTAATACCCGAAAAGTTATTATACCGATTCGGGATTAAAATATATAAAAGTATAATTTAGAATTTAATTTAGGACTATATATTTATTACCCGAAACCTTATTATACCGATTCGGAATTAAATTTACTTAAATTAAATTTTAATTAAATAATCCGATTCGGAATTTAATACCCGAAAAGTTATTATACCGATTCGGGATTAAAATATATAAAAATATAATTTAGAATTTAATTTAGAACTATATATTTATTACCCGAAACCTTATTTTACCGACTCGGGATTTAAATTAATTAGATAAAATAATCCGATTTAGAATTTAATCTCCGAAAAGTTATTATACCGATTCAGGATTAGGGTTAGGGGTTTGATTTGTTAGACTATCTAAAGCTAGCCAACTTGTACACTTAAAGGGCAGGTCTTGTTGTCCCATATAGAGCCAAAAACGCAGGTTCAATGCAGCTCTGCAACCACACGAGCCCCTACGTGCCTCCCATTCCGTTCCCCGACATTCCGCTCCGCGGGCTTCTCAACGGCCGCCTACAGTGTCGGTCAGACAATAACCCTCCAACAAGCCCAGAGGGCACCTTTCGTCCCCTTTCCCAGGAGGCGGAACCCCATTCCCACTGCAAGTCCCGAACCCCTCCCTTCGCGGTGCTCTCCCTGGTGTGTACTGATTATCGCCTGAGAGATGGAGTATGATTGGTGCTGCAACCAGTCCATCAGGGTGATTTCTTGTCCTTTATATAACCCGCCACCCATCCTTACGGGGCAAGATGCCCGCGCCTCCGGATTCCCTCCAGTACGCGGTCCCATCAAGCAGGAGATCCAGTTTGTTATTACGCCAGTCTGTCTGTCGTGAGGTTGAGTAGGTTCGCCGTGCCCATTCGGCCCTGAAATGTCCTCCGGTTTACACGATCCTCTCCTAGGTGAGCTCCCTGCCCGCGGCTGATCTCCTTGGAAACCTTCGACGGTTCCTCCTTCAGCCTCCCCCTTTTACCTCTTTGGTCTGAGGTTCTTTCCCGTCCTTTCCTCCTCTCCCAGGAGCGATTTTCTGAGAACGACAGATCTAATCCGTGGACCATATCTGACGGAGCTTCCACTTTCTTTCGGCGCTCATCCCTATCCAGTTTCCCTTCCTCGCCCCAGGTCTCTGGCCCTCCTCCTCCACCAGTTTAGCCTTTTATTAGCCTTGCATGCCAGGCAAGATGAGTCGCTTACGCTCCTCGCACCCGTACTCCCTTCAACCCCTCCCCTGGTTTCCCTGGTTTCTTAAGATTTCCCCTTCCTCTTAAGAAGACTGCCTTTTACGTCCGCTCAAGACTGATGCAGTTAACGTCTGCTCTCGACTGATGCAGTTAACGTCTGCTCTCGACTGATGCAGTTAACGTCTGCTCTCGACTGATGCAGTTAACGTCTGCTCTCGACTGATGCAGTTAACGTCTGCTCTCGACTGATGCAGTTAACGTCTGCTCTCGACTGATGCAGTTAACGTCTGCTCTCGACTGATGCAGTTAACGTCTGCTCTCGACTGATGCAGTTAACGTCTGCTCTCGACCAGTGCTTTTCAAGTCTTCCCAGGACCGATGCTTTTCAAGTCGTCCCAGGACCGATGCTTTTTAAGTCGTCTCAGGACCGATGCTTTTTAAGTCGTCTCAGGACCGATGCTTTTTAAGTCGTCTCAGGACCAGTATCATCTATTAATATCTCTCGTATCTTTTGTTGATGTGTCTTGGCATCTCCAAGGACTTTTCTTAAGATTATTAAATACTTTACAACATCTGTGAATCGACCCTCATTCAATTGAAAATCTATATCTGTGAATTTTCTCTTTTTCTTTAGGGGGCCTTTCGTTGTCTGGATCATCATTGATTCCTGTTGTTGCTTTGCCTGTCTTTGCGCTTTGTTTAATCGGTTTGAATGTGGTAATTCCTGGCAGGATTCGTGACCCCGTTGAAATTCTTTCCCACATAAACAGATCATTCCCCACGCAAACTGGCCCAGACGATACTGTAGTAATAGTTTTTGATCCTTTGGCGCTGCGTTAAAGATCCCATCCGCAAGATATAGGCCTGGGACCCGGCGCGAAATCATAGGGATCCAGCTAGTCAGAGGTTTTTCCTGAGCATTGCTTTCCACTATTTTCCAGTGTCTCTTCCGTAGATGTCGATGAAGTGCTCCCGATACTGTTGGTTGGAAATTTCCTTGTAACTTAAACCGAGTCCATTCTGGACTGTTTCTTAATTGATTCGCAAAGGTTTTGCTACTCTTATCTTTCTCCTTCCGCTGCAGTATCCGTCGTAGAGGACTATCTGTTGGGGTTGTGTTTAGCGTGTCCTGGTACAAGGTATGTAAAGTTTCAAAACGAGTTGGCAATGTAGCTAGTCCACAGAGATTTGTAAATATCTGCCATCGAGTGGTTTGAGTCCCGTGGATCCACTTTAATATCTTTGGCCACTCCTTGATTGCTTCTCGGAATCTTTCTTTATTTCGAGGATTTACCTGACTCCATGTATAGATCAATGGTGCTCCGTATTCCAACATCGGTGCCAAATATCGCTTATACACGTGTAACCGGTTGGCCATCCCCCACGAATCGGAATATAACTGTAGGAATTTGGTCCGTTTATAGGCGGCGCTGATTCGATGTTCTAATCCCGTGGCGAAGTCAATCCCATCAGCGATTAGATGAAAGCCGAGGTAGTCACATTCCTGTACATGTGGGATCAGCTTATTCCCGAGGTATAGCCGGTTTGGTTGCTGTTGTTGGGATAAGTGACGGCATTTCTCCACATTTAAAGGTAACCCGTGCGCTACCGACCATTGATAGACTATATTCAGTTGAGACTGAGTATCTGTATCCCGTGAGGTAATCACGCTCCCGTCATCCGCATAGAATAAACAGGTTGGTAGAGTCTGGTCGATAGGATTCAGAACTGTTACCAGGTCATCGATAAAGAGATTGAAAAGGATGGGGGAGAGTGGTGAGCCTTGCAACACCCCTTGGGTCCGGGAGAACCATGGAGAAACTTCTTGATTCACCAATACCCGAGATTGGACCTGGTGTACCATAAGGCTGTTAATTAATGAAATCAGATATCCTGGAGCGCCTCGATTAACCAAGACTTGTATTAATCGATTATGATTCACAACGTCAAAGGCGGATCGAAAGTCCAAGAGCACGGCGGTGTGACGGATCCGTGTGCTGAGAAGATGATGCATCACTGCGGCATTCGCACAGGTGGAATAATGGCTTCGAAATCCCGCCTGGCCAGGATGCAGGTGTGCCCATGTTTGTTCATCAAAGCGTTGCAATAACATTCGTTCAAAAACCTTTCGGAACATGCAAATCAACGTGATGGGCCGGAGATTATCCATCGTCCTTTCTCCCGCACCATTCTTGATTAAGAGATGGATTTCCGTTTTATTCCAGGCCGCTGGCGTCCGCCCTGTTATCAGGCATTGGGAGAATAAGTGGTTCAGCATTGAGGTGAAGTCGGTTTCCACCAGCGTTTTCATCAATCGAATGTGAATCCCATCTGCTCCACAGCCTTTCAGCGCATCTTGATGGTGGATTTCCTTGGCCACCTCATCCACCGTGAACCGCATCACTTGTGGCCACGGTCCTTGCGGTATCCTCCACCCTTCTTCTCTCTTCCCCGCTTCGTTGGGTCCCTGCGGTCTCCCTTCGGCCTGATATCGTCCGCCTAAGTTGGTATGGATCTCGGTCAGAGCATCGATACCTTGAGCTTGCGCGGTCAAGCTCGCCTGAATCAGCCCATTTTCCTTGGACGTTGCTGCCACTTTTTTATATAGATGGGACCCGATGGTCATACTGTGCGCTGTTGGAGCGACCAGTGATGCGGGAGGCGCTTCTGGTTGAGTATGACTCTTGGACCTCGTACCAATTAGGCCCAAGGTCTTTTGTGAGACTGTTTGGCATATCCCTATCAATATCGTATTCAGCTCATCGACATCTTTTGTCCTAAAGTACTTCTGCCCCACCCTTCCTGCTTCCTGTTGAAAGCTTTGGGTTGTCTTTTGTTGGACCGACTCCTGCTGTAGTTTATCCACCTGAAATCGCGGGAGTTGAGGCCCCTTTGGCCGGGCGAGAGCGTTGGTGGGTATGGTGATATGTATTGTATATTGATGGTCGGTCTGTATCCCTAGTGACCGATTACAGATCAAGCGTAATTGCACATTGCGTAAGCTTGGGGCTATAAAGGCATGGTCGACCGTCAACTGCCTTTTTAGGATCAGCTGTCCCCACTTCTCTTCTTGTATGGGGGTCTGCCAGGTTAATTGGCGGCGTTGCATCCAAGCTCCAATTTCTTCGGTCCGTTCTCGAGGGCCCGGCGCTCCCTGTTGGTATTCCGAGGTGTAAAATCGGGCGTTGATATCACCTATGACTATGGTTGACCGCTCCACCTCCGTCAATGTCCTTCTCACGTCTGCCAGTGGCAAGGATGGGGCGAGATAGATGCCTGAGATGGTATACCCCTCGGTGGTGAAGGTGATCGCATGGTCTTGGACCACAGGGGTTCCTTGGATCCGACCTCGCGCCGCGTGGTTAGCGACCAGATAGATCCCTCCCTTTGCCCGGCCGCGAGGATGTTCTTTCCGTGGTGGTCTCTCCGTTGACGCAATTACCTGACGGTCTTGTTGATATTTAAGATGGTCAATATACCATGTTTCTGTTAAAAATATAAAGTCAAACTGATGCTGTAACAGACCCTGCACGATCGTCCAAACCCCAACGTTAAGCCTTGTACATTGAGATATCCTACTCGGAGCGGTCTAGTCCCTCGCTTCATTATCTGTTCCTTCCTTTGATTCGATGCCTTGGGCGGGTTCCACCGCTCTAAAGTAAAATCAATAAGGATCCTCTATCAATATCTTTCTGACAGGTATGCTAGGTCTCTATTCTTATTCCAGCCTCTTCAATTGACTTGGTCTTTTTAACCTTGTTGGCCCTCTTGGCTTTCTCGGCTTTTTGGGATTTGGGGTGGACACTTGACGGCTCCACTCGGTTTTTAATACCGGATTCTTTTCGACTTGCTGATAGATCTGAGCTTGCTCCGCTGGGGGTTTTTGATCAAACCCGGCCACCAGGCTCGTCACTGTCTGTGTGGTATCAAACTGAGATCTCTGGGAGGGCTTGGAGGAGATCCTTTGATTGTACCAGTTGATGAGAGAGGATGTTGGACTGGAGTACTGTACGGCTCCGTGGAAATCCAGCTATTTGGTGAGGAGTTTGGTATAATCCGACCTTGGGACCGCGAGGGTTGTGATAGTGACGACAAGTTCGATGGTAGTAGAGCTGGTTTTTCGTGAATCTTATCTTGAGTATAGTTATTGGATAACCATTGGAGAATATCTGTCAGGGTTGTTTGCCCCGCCTGAAGGGCTTCTATCTCCTCGCCTCGCTTGCCTGACTGGCCTGGCTTGATTACCAGCCGTAAAAGACCATCCGTCTGTTGACGGCAGCGCTCCAGTCCCGCGGCGAGGATCTGTATATACTACCGAATTTCTGTTAGCTCTCGCCAGGTTTATATGAGGTCTTTGGCTCGCCTTACCTGATCTTCCGCCTCCTGGACTGTCTCCCAGCTCGCGGTTAGCGCCTTTGCCTCTGTAATAACTGGAGGACTCGTCCGTTCTCGTTGACGATTCCGTTGGGAATGATATTGCTCCTTGGACCCGCGGGGTGGAAGGCTGTCTTCCGCCGAACGCTTATTGTTGGGGAGGGAAGTCGTCTGGCTGATGGGAATCGGCATGGGTGTTGGGAGACCCGTTGGCAAATACGACTTCAAGCTGGTATAAGTGGCTGGGCTCGACTCATAGACCTCGTCCAGTGTCGCCTGAAACTCTTCTTGGGGAAGGCACCTCCGAGCTCGATCGATATAGCCGCCACACGATAATCGGCTGCACCTGGACCCCGTCGAAGCCCCTGCTTTACTATTGGCCCGTCGGCAGCTCCAGTATCGATGTTTTCCCTCTTGAGAGTTTTTGCCTGCCTGATCCTTGGTATGGCCGGTGGTGTCTGAGGTACCCACGCAGGACTCACACGAGATCCGCGTAGCGTGCCGCGTCCAGAGGATCTCCGCCAAGGGTTGCTTCCCCCTTCGCTTGCAAACGGTATTGGCTTTTCAATTGGGTTGTATGAGGTCCGTAGATTGGATATCATGCTTAGAAGTAGAGGATTTGGATCAATGATACCATCTATATTGATATAAATCCTCCAACCTCTCTATTGATTCGTTAGACGGTTTGGGTGGATATCTGGGTGAATATGATCCTTACCAAACAATAGTGGATGCTCTGGCTTAAGGGTGAATACTATTCGTCCAAACTTGAGATGATGAGGAGTATGGATTGGGTTAAGAAAAGACTCTGTTTGTTGAAGTGATGAAGATAGATTATAAAGACAAAGAGGAGAGGAGATGACGAGGATTTATAGAAATCCGTTTGGTATCGTGGATATCTCCTCCCTACCTTTCCGCGATTTTCTTGACCATACGATTCTCGCTTTCCTCTCCATGGTAACTAGGCGCCCTGTAGACTCTGCCGAATCAATTATCTAGCCTACGTTTTCCGTTTCCCCTTCTCGTATCGTCCTCGAAATCTTTGAAATCTTTTCGGGAAGTATGTTGAATCAGTATTCCAATTTCTTGGTTCTTAATCATCCTATTGGCCGATCCCGCCTCTTGTTCCTTGTTGCTTTATGCACCGCAGTGTTTTCCTATGTCCTCGGACGCGGAGAAGGCCGGAGGTTTATATTCGACCTTCATACGGCTCTCAGCCTCGGGTCTGTTAGGCTTTGGTTCGGTATATTAAATTGTTTCCTTGATTGAGTTTGATGCGCATGATTACTTTGAGATGTATATGACGAGATTGACAGCTCCAATTGATTTTAAAT